>PVPY01000118.1:0-85047 GCA_002982035.1 Fusarium algeriense
TATATATTAGTATTATATATAAGAAGGTTAAAGCAATTAGAAGGTTGTGGGGGTATTAAGTTCATAAGTCCGTCACAAGGTTAAAAAATATACTTCTGGTTTAACACAATGGTAACTTGGCATGCAGCTAGATTTCTTTAACAATTAGAACCAATCCTAGACCCCTGTATCAATCCCTCTGCATTCCGCAGTCACGTTCCACCGTTGCATGAGGTTTGTATGGTGCTCTATCATCAATGGCATGGTATCCGGGCTTGACTTGCGTATGCATTTTACCGGGGCGAAGCGGGATGGCGTTCAGTAGTGCAGGATACACGTTGACATGAACTCAGAATCACCTGACATTCGCGAGGGAAACTGACACCCTGGCGGATCGATCCGGCTCAGTACTGGACAACCTCGTTGGAAGAATAGACTATGAAGATCGCTGGTCTGGGTAAGCAACTGTTGGTCCTTGGTTGTAACCTCAGTGCTGAGGTTGCGTGATAGACGGAAACGAATATGAGAACTGAGCAATCAGAGTGAGACAGCCACCTTGGGCAATTCATAATCAATGATCGACAGCCTCATCAACTGACAGCAAAGCTTGGCAGCACGAGATCGTCCAGCAACAAGGTGAGATAGAACAGGCATATACTGCGCACCAATGATAGGTCCAGATATCAATATACACTTTGAATGTTACCTATCATCACCGCGTCATGCGTATACTGCCACTTTACAAAAGGACCAACGCGTACAGTTACTTAGGCCCCCATTCTGGCTTCCTCTTCTCCAAGAATGCCTTGACACCCTCTCGTTTATCCCCGGTCCCAAACGCAAAGTAATACAAACTCCTCTCAAACTCATGATCGACCCCCAAGTTATCAGCTGCGATGATTGTGTTAGTCAACATATCACCTGCACCGCATGATGACCACTTACATCTACAAATAGCCTCTTTAGCCAGGCCCAGCGCCGTGGGGCTCAGCGCCGCAAGCGTCGATGCATGTTCCTTCACAACGTGCTCGAGGACTTTGTCACTCTCATACAGCTGCGCAACAAGACCCATGGACCAGGCCTCTTCCGCAGTGATGGGCTGGCCAAGGAGGATCATCTGCATGGCCTATATCACGCATGTAAGCACAAGGTAACACGAGGTTTGGGGGAGGGAATTACCTTGTACTTTCCTACGGCGTTGGTCAGACGCTGTGTACCACCAGCGCCAGGGATGAGACCAATTGTCACTTCTGGAAGACCGAAGCGGCTTCCGTGCGCGGAAAAGATTAGGTCACACTGGAGGCGTCAGCAATCCACGGGTTCCGTCAACGGAAAGAAAGAAGAAAACTCAACTCACCATGAGAGCAAGCTCAAAGCCCCCACCGAGCTGTCAATCCCCAGCAAAAATATCGTCAGTCTAGCTTCATCCAATAACTCGGGTAGAACTAAACTCACCGCCATTCCCTCAACAGCAGCTATCAAGGGCTTGCGCACGGCTTGCATCCCCGAGCAAAGGTCCGCCAGGTAGCGGCAGCCCCGCGCGTCTTCCGCATCGAGCCGCGAGATCTCTCCGATGTCAGCTCCCGCTATTTGCTACGTCAGCTCCAGTTCAGCTTAGCCCTACCACTAAAGCGTGCGTGACAAGTGCCGGGGGGTATACCCCTGTGGCGTGCGGATTCTCTCCATGGGTGTTGGGTACAGTACCGCAGAAGAAAGAAGAGCTGCCGGTGATGACGATTACTCGCACACCATCGTCCCTGGATGCCGTGTTCAGTTGTTCCAGAAACACGGTAATGAGCTCCTGCGAGAGGGCGTTTCGCTTGGAGGGTCTGTTTAACGCGAGGACGCGTACGCCGTCTGCAGGGGTGGACGCAAGGACCAATTGGTCACTCATCGCGCAGTCAATATCGATGATGAAATATTATAGAAAAAAAGTGTAGCTGAATGCACTGCACTTGGCAATATTGACTCTGTTGCTTGTCTTGTCGGGTTGCGTTGGGTCAAATAGTTTGGGTACGTCAATAACGCGACTTTAGCCGCGTCGATCAGTCAATCGATAGTGGAGAAAGTGTCTTTGATTCAACTGAGACACGGCTGGGACAACCCAGCAACTGCACTGCACTACAGTCTGTACAGGCTGCAGCTGCACTGCAGAGAGTGAGACACTGCAGATTTTTGTGTTGGCTGAGGCATTTTGAAAGGGCGGTGGTTGGGGACTAATTCCATCTCGGGAAGTATTGGTGAAAATCTCGTTGTTCGCTGTATTTCATGTCGATCTTGGTGTCTGTCATTCCGTTGCATGCTTAGCTCTTAGACCCGAAGATCTTTTGTTGAGTAAGATTTGACTGATAGAATCGGTCTGTCTGTCTGTCAGACAAAACCTGATTAAAAAAGCTGAAATACCTGTTTTCCTTAATAGTTATTGAAAATATTACTGATGAGTAAGCTATCTGTCATTTAGCCTTATCTTGAATAAACCTCTTTCCAGAGCGGCACAGTTTACAACCAGCTCCACATCGTATCATCTCGGCTCATGTGAGATTTTGCAGATGCCGAACTCAGATCCTGCAGCTCCCGCAGAACCCGCGTGCTAGAGATGTCTTGGCCAAATCCTTGTATCCACAGCCACGGAACCATGGCCATGGCAGATCCCTCTATATGCGGGCCTGCGGGCCTACGGTACGTACGTACCTCTTTTCAAAGTACCTACAGGGGTACGCACGCAGTCCACATCACATCACACGCCTCGTTGTTCCTCCGGTGCAAAGGTCTCGATAAGTTCAGGTACATACCAACTTACCTAACTTGGACCAACGGACCAAAACCAAATCGAATTCTTTCCCCATCGAACCAAGCCTGTCATGTGGTATACCTTGTTGAGCTGTCCTCTTTTCGACGCTATCTGGAACTACATGTCTTAGCTCGGCAGATGGTTTCTTGTTTACCAACAGATTTTTACCGTATTAGGTTGACTCCGGAGTTTCAAGGCGGATCCTTTTCACATCTCGATAGAGAAAAAAAGACGCATTCTGGGGGCGGCTTGGAGGGGCGTACTCCTCCGAAAGTGCAACTTGGATAGAGCAGCTGACTGGTTGATGATCAAGGTGTTGGGTTGGGTCTATCCTGCCAAGCATGACGAGAAGGCTGGGTGAGGATGTAAGAAAAAGTCGGAGAGGTGGTTTTGGGTTTATTTAAGAACAGACGTTCTTTGTGTGTGGAGAGTGTTTCTTATGCAATTCCTTAATTTCAAATACTTTGATGCACAATTTCCAGACCTCCACGAACCTGACTCTTACCCTTACTCAAGGTATTTGAGTTTATTCTATTTTGAATTGTACGACGATCTTCATTTTATCTTGCACACGCCTCATCTCAGATCTAGCATGGCATCATCTGTGCTCGATATCTCCCCGCGGGGAGCTGCCGTGCCAATCTCGTTTACACGAGGTACATGCAGCAGACCTAGCTTCTCGACTATCACAGAGGCATTCTTCCATTATGCTACCACACAGCCTTCGGCAACAGCGGCACGAGATCTCTCTGCCGAGCCAGCTGTTGAGATAAGCTATGGTGAGCTTGCTGAACGAAGCATCCGGTTGGCGCAACGGTTGCAATGTCTGGGCGTCATGCCGGGACATCGTGTACCGCTTGTTGTTAAGCGTGGCGTTGGTATGTTGGTTGGTATACTTTCTATCTTGTCTTGTGGAGCTCAGTATGTTCCTCTTGATGGAGGTGTAGTGGCGGATGAGACTTTGCGGTTTGTGTTACAGCAGACCGGTGGACGGATAGTCTTGTCTTCAAAGTCGACGGCACATCGTATTTCAAATACGCATGTGACAAATCTTGTCATCATTGAGGACGAAGACATCAACAACCAGAGCATCAAAGGCTTTACTCCAGTGAGCAAGCCTGAGGATGGTTGCTATGTGATATATACATCAGGTATGTTGACCTACTCTTTATTATCCCTCATCATAAGACTCATGAGATACAGGGACAACAGGAACACCAAAGGGAGTCGATGTCACTCACAATAATGTCACCAACTTGTTATGTCAAGCACCCGGTAACTTGGGCATTGGCCCAGGAACTTGCGTTGGCCAAGTGTTGAACGTTAGCTTTGATATGGGTAAGTGACGAAGTTCTCAGAAGAAAGATTCAAACTGACAGTATTTGAAGCTGCATGGGAAACCCTTGGCTGTCTATCAAATGGAGGTACCTTGGTGCTTCGGGGTTCGGACTGGTCTCAAGCCTTGAAAGAAGTGAGTTCCCTTTGTTCTAATCTGGATATTGTTACTGACTATGGAAGATCGACGTTCTCATCTGCACTCCAAGTATCCTTGCGAAGCAGAACCCTTCAGACTTGCCAAAACTGAAGGTCGTCGCCACAGCAGGAGAACCAAGCAGTCAACAGTAAGTTTCTTCTACTTCCATCATGGCTTTTGACTGACCTCTTTAGGCTCGCTGATCTATGGGCTTCTCATGTTTCATATTTCAACTGCTATGGCCCAACAGAAACCACCATCGTCAACACCATGCACCAGCACCAAGCTGGCCAACCACTCTCCATTGGTAGGCCAACGCCAGGAAACAACGTCTACATCTTGGATGAGTTTCTTGTGCCAGTACCTGTTGGAGAAGTCGGCAATGTCTGGGCTGGTGGTGCAGGCGTAGCTCGTGGCTATGTCGACTTGCCGGATAAGACTGCTGAAAGGTTCAGACCTGATCCTTTCACTCAAGATGGGTAAGTCATCAGCGTGCATATCAACCCCCAGACTTCATACTGACTGTTTTCTCAGATCAAACATGTACAACACTGGAGATCTCTGCCAATGGAACCAAGACGGTACCTTGCATATCCTCGGCCGCATAGACGACCAAGTCAAAATAAAAGGTTTCCGCGTCGAACTCGACGGCGTAACAGCCTGCATAAAATCCTGCCCCTCCGTCCAATCCGCCACAGCACTCCTCATTAACAACGAAATCCACGCCTTCGTTACCCCCAGTCACTGCCCTATCGCAGTAGTCGAAGCCCATCTCAAGACCCTCCAGCCTTACTACGCTATGCCAACTCATTACCATCAGCTGGGTAGTCTGCCTATGACTGTAAACGGAAAGATCGACAAGCGCGCTCTGAGAATGAGAGAGATGGTGGAGGTTGGAAAGCCTCAGCCTGCTGTTTTGCATGCGCGTATGGATTCGAATGCTTCGAGTGCTACGCAGCTTAGTTCTTTCTCTGATGCAAGTGATACTACGCTCATTAATGAGCATCAGTATGATCTTGAGAAAGCTCTTCCTGAGAAAGATCTTCCAAAGCATGCGAGGGGGCTTCGCCACAGATTACTCATTGTTTATCGTCGTCTTTTCTCCCTTGTTGGCTTGTTCAACATCGGTGCTGCGATAGCTCTGCTACTCACGGGGATCAGCAGGGAGTGGATGGGCATTGTCACAGCTATCAACCTGGCCACTGCTGTCCTCGTTCGCCAAGAGTTCGTCATCAACGCTCTATATACCATCACATGCAGCGTCCCCAAGTCCTGGCCCCTTGCTATCAGAACTCGATGTGCAAAGATCTACCATCTCGGCGGAGTTCACTCCGGTGCGGCTGTCAGCGCAGGAGCATGGCTTCTTGCGACAAACATTGCCGACATTGCTTGCTCATTTGGAAGTTGTGCCAACTGGGGTAACTTGTCTATCGCTTCCCAAGTTATCTCATGGATCCTATCTGTCATGTTTGTCGGCATGATTGGAATGGCCTGGCCTTCAGTTCGCAAGCGCTATCACGATCTCTTTGAGAGAACTCATCGCTTCGCTGGGTGGACTATGCTCGCTCTCTTCTGGGTTCAGACAGTTCTTTCAGCCCACGACAGCACACCGTCAGGTACTACCCTTGGAGAGTCATGTGTCAAGTCGCCTGCTTTCTGGTTATTGGCCGTAGCTACAGCCAGTGTCGCTTCTTCCTGGTGCTTCCTCCGTAGAGTTCCAGTGGAAGCTGAGAAACTCTCGGACCACGCGATCAGACTTCACTTTGACTACACCGTACCTGTCAACGGCTCATTCACCCGTCTCTCCCACAAACCTCTCAAAGAGTGGCACTCCTTCGCCACCATCCCGGCTCCCGAAGCCGTCAACGGTCGATCAAAGGGCTACTCCCTCGTCGTCTCTAACGCAGGCGACTGGACAAAATCCACGATTCAAAACGGCCCCTCTTACATCTGGACACGCGGCGTCCCAACATGCGGTGTAATGCGCATCGCAACCCTCTTCAACCGCGTCGTCCTCATCGCAACTGGCTCAGGCATTGGTCCTGTTCTCGGACATATCCAAAACCCTTCATGTCCAACACAACTCATCTGGTCAACCAAGAACCCTGAAGAAACCTTTGGAGAGGAAATTTGCCAAACTATCAGCGAGCGCATCCCCAACGCGGTCATCCACGATACTAAGAAGCTCGGGAGACCTGACTTGGTAAAGATGGGCTACAATCTGGTGAAAGGCTTCAAAGCTGAAGCTGTTATCATTATTGCAAATGAGAAGATTACGAAAAAGGTGGTTTATGGGTTGGAAACGCGTGGTGTTCCAGCCTATGGTGCGATTTGGGATAGTTAAGTTTATTACGTTGGAGTTTTGATGCTTGTATTTATGTCTCGGCACTTGGGGTCGATGCGATGAGTTTAATGCCGGAAACGATTTTGTATGATGAATGATTACATGTTATGATCTGAAACAATATTCGTCAAGATTCGCGTGTTGGAATGTAGTTGTCCTTGGCATCGGAGGTTGAATGCTGAGATTGAGTTTGAGGCTGCATTGACTTGGGTCCCCCCGTTGCAGTCCGATTAAGTTCGATCTGATCGACAACGAGATGAAGCGAGAAACGCACGCACGGAGAGGGTGAAGATAACCGACTGATCCATCGTTGCAGATCACGGCTGGGATCCCAGTCCGGATCATGTTTGACACAAGCGACGCAGATCACTATCCTCACTGTATTTACGAAACTCCAGGAATTTCAATATTTACCCAGGCAACTATTTTGTGTAATATTTTAAGACAATATACCGCTCCAAAGACATGGCTGTACGCGCCGCGAGGCACTCAAATGATCTGAAATGAACGAATAGACCTCCCCTCCTACACCTGATTGAACGGAGATCCAAAAGCCAACCAATCAGCCTCTGGATCAGGAACTCCGTTGTTTCTGGTTGGTTCCCGCACCGGCTGCAACTGTAGCTGTGACTGGCTGCTTGAACTTGCTGATACGCGAGGGCAGTTGAAGAACTCAAAGACGTCAATGCTGTCAAGCTCGCTAAGTGACGTAGCTTGTGTTGATGTCGGCTCGAGACCGGAGTGTCGGGCGGTCGATGTAAGGGTAACTAAGTCGTATGCATTCCTGCGATTGTTAGTTGAGATGTTACAAATGATGGATGTTAAGACTTGCCGTCTCATGGCGGAGAAGCTCATGTCGCCTTGCCGAGCTCTCTGCACAACACGATGAAGAATCTTGGAGTAATTGTTGGCGACTTCCCAGTGCTGTCCAGCATCGCGCAACGTATCAATAAAGAAGTCGATCTGCGAATCTACAGGACATCCAACCGTCGCGGCGTGAACAAGCAGTAATCTTGCAGCAACCCAAAGCGAGAAAGCAAACGAAGGACCGAGAAGATTCAGACCATCTGCTTCAAGGACATCCTTGGTGATATCTCCCAAGCTCTGAACGGCAGATAAACATCTCTGCATCGCGTAGTGAGAGGGAACAAAGATATGAGAACGGACTGTTGGATACGCCGCTGAAGAATGTAGCCTTACAGCAGCCGTGACATATGCGCTGTGAAGCATGAACCAATTCGCCACGCGACTCGCAGGATCAGAGTGACATAGAGCCGAGATCTTGCTATATTCGCTCGGCAAACTTTGTAACCAACCATCCAGCGTTCTGTCAAGATTGCGATATGTGTTTCGCCATTCAGCCATGTCGCTTGATGAAGTGACATCGACTGGTGTTTTGAGAAACTCGTGGATTCTGCTAACAATGACAAGGATCTCACAATGATAAGCAAAACTACCGAGGTTCTCGGGCTTGTTGACGAGATATGTCATTATGGGCGATTGTTTCTCGTTGTAAGGACTCAAAGAGCGTGTTTCCACGGGCACGTTCTTTGAGAATAGGTCGTATGAACATGGTAGGAAGCGGTTGATCTTGGTGTCGTTGAGAATAAAGTCAAAAGTTGGCGTTGCAATTGTTGCGTATCTGTCGAGAACATATATCATCCAGTACAGTCGCCTTCGTCCCTCGTCTTCGATCCAAGATTCGGGTTTTCCAGCGGCGACTCTGTGGGAAGAGGCTGTATGTGTTACCTCAGATGCCTCCGCGGACAGAAAAACACTGCTTTCTTCACTCAAACCAAGCTGTCTGACGTTCTGCGCCAGTAAGGACAGAAGATTCCAGCCACGAGGGCCATTGGACGTTCCCAACTCATCCAGAGTAATGATAACTAGCGCTCTCATAGCAGGAATACTTGTGTGTTCCATGGCATACAGCTGAACTGTATGCTTCGCCACCTTGTGATAATATGAGCTCATTTCTGGTGATAACCTCGGATCCTTGAGAAAGCGCAGCGTTGTGGCCACGATCGCGTAGAGCAGTATCCGATCAGCTTCCTCCATCGAAGTTGAGCCAAAGAATGTCGCAAAGATGGTTTTCCGCTCAAGAATGGGACACCATGTGTTGCAGTGCTTGAAGTAGAGATCTACCAAGCTGTAGATGATGTCGTGCGGAGGAAGATCGATCGTATATGACTGAAACGATGGATCTCGCCTTACACCCGTTGGATTCGGTGCGTTGCTTGACTGACTTGGCGTTGGTGCACTGGCGATTTGTTGTTGAACTTGCATCGGCGATTGAATGCTATTCTGATTGTTGGCGGCCTGCCAAGGGCTCGTATTGTCTGGCGATCTCACCTGTGAGAAGGACGATTGCCTTGGGAGACTTGTGTTTGGTGTCGGTCTACCGTCCACTTGTGAGGGTCCATATCCATTGAGTGATGATACACCACCGGGTGATCCGACTGAAGAGTGCTCTTGAACAATATGCTCTTCGACTCGCCTTCCCAGAGCCTGAAGCAGTGCATCAATCCGGTTGACCTTTGCCTCAAGCTCAATACTAAAGCCATTTCGTCCAGCACCTGGTTTTTGTCTCTCAAGATACACACAAGCTCTATTATGTCTCGCGCACCACGAACACGCAGGTTCAGCCCGATCGCATTTCACCTTACGCGCCTTGCACATTTCACACCTATCGCGCGACATTTAGACTCAATTCTCCAGCATTACAGAGGTACATACGAAATCTTTTGGTGCTTCTCCCTCCTCCGCCTCTTATTAGGTTGCAAGCTGGTCATTCTTGACTCGTCGCCGCTTGAGCCATCGTCGTTGCTGAGAGTGGAATTGGCCTCTTCCTCAGCGATTGAGGGTCCGCTCATGGACGTGGATGTCATGTCGATCTCTCCGCATGAAGGAGTCTGGGGAAACAAGCTACTGGGGAAGAATAAGCAGAAACCTTGCAATTTTTTATGGCTTTAGTGGAGGTGATTGCGCGCGCGTGGTCGTTTCGTTGTTGGGTGTGTTTATTATGAGATTGAATGCGACCGAGTAAGGCCGAACCCATGGGAAGGGAAAGAAAATCTGGAGGTGTGATTGAGTGGAGAAGTTTAGTTGACTAATACTGGGTCTAGTGAAGTCAACAGCCAAGCAAAACGTTAGGTGGCCCTGTAAGGTCAGCAAAAGCACTGAACCCCAAGAAATAGGTAGTTATCATTGCATCGATTGTAACCATTCAATTGAGGTCTCAATGCAACTACAACACAATAAAACGTAGTCGCGGTCCAGTAAGAAACACGATTCAAGCAATTTCCAAAGGGGAAAAGAATCCGAACGTTACTGCCGAGATCCCTGTCTAGCCAAAAGCCAAGTACTCGCTGTTGGTGACAAGGAACTACATCCATGTCATGGTTTCAACAAAGACCTTCTATCTATGGTTAACCTTGCATTGATGTTACGCATGTGACGGGTGCATCTTCGGGGCACAAACACCGGCATATGAGGTAAATATCTTTTTTTCTCTCGGTGCCGGATCAGTCGGGGGATTCTAAACAAACACTCCGATCCTTGGCTTCTTCAGCATACGGACTTGGTGGGTGTCACACCAACATGCATCTCCAAGATCCCCTCACTCCGGGAATAACAATAAAAGTGCGGAGCCGCTCATGGTACGATTCTCAAAAGTTTTTGTGGAAACCATATGAATCTGCCAGCGAGATAGATCAAGACAACGCAGCTGATCATCAAGACTATTAGCTAGTGGCTGTTCCAGAACAAGTCTAGAGACAAACGCTACTGTATGTTGGCTTGTTTGATTACTACAACAGGTAGGTTGGAGTGTTCGTGTTCCATCAGGCAGCAGGATTTCAGGACATCCATGTAGAACATACTAGTACAGATCAGACCTAATGTAACTAAAAAAAAAAAAAAACTAACAAAACAAGAAGCAAATACGCTACTCAGGGTCTACTCGTTGGCCCAACCCTTGGACATCTCGACAGCTTTGGTCCACCGACTAAACCTCTTTGTCGCTTCTTCTTCGGCGATCTGCGGCTTGAAGATGGTACGACCTTGGGTATTCACCTCCTTCAATTCATCAAAGCTCTTCCAGATGCCGACGGCGAAGCCCGCGGCGATAGCTGCACCTAGTGCAGTTGTCTCACGCATGCCGGGCCTGTTAACAGGGATGCCAATAAGATCAGACTGGGTCTAAGCGGAGATGTCAGCAAAGTCAATTCGTCTAAGCCACTCCCACGAGGTCAAGAACAAGGGTGTATAAGGAAATTCTTTACGTACCTGCATGATGAGATCCGAGTTGCACATGCCACCGTCAACGGCCAGCTCGGTCAAAGCATGTCCGCTGTCCTTCTCCATCGAGTCGAGAATCGCCTTTGTCTGAAAACACGTCGCTTCCAGTGTCGCTCTCGCAATGTGCCCGCGCTGCGTGTACGCCGTGATACCAAAGATTGTGCCTCGCGCATCGTCAATCCAGTACGGCGCAAACAGGCCACTAAAGGCCGTTACAAAGGTGCACCCACCATTATCTTCCACCGTCTCAGCGAGCGCGCTGAGCTTGGCTGACGATTCGATAAAGCCAAAGTTGTCAACGAGGAACTTTACACTTGAGCCTGCGACGGCAATGCTGCCTTCGAGGGCGTACATGGTGTTGCCCTCGCCAAAGTCAAAGGCTACCGTTGTGAGAAGTCCGTGTGATGAAATCACAGGTTTGGAACCAACGTTGTAGAGAAGAAAACAGCCTGTGCCATATGTGTTCTTGGCGAGACCGGGGGTGAATCCCTTCTGTCCAACAAGAGCTGCAGACTGGTCGCCCAGACATCCAGTGATCTTGACGCCCTTGAGCGAAGTACTAGCAAGCGTACCGTACGCCTTGCTATCAGAAGACCGCACGATTCTTGGCAGCGTAATCTTCTTGTCATCGATTCTGAACCAGTCCAGAATATCCTCGTCATATGCAAGAGTCTCAAGATTCATAAACATGGTTCTCGACGCGTTTGACGGATCAGAAACGTAGACATCTCGGTCTGTTGCACCGTTGAGCTTGTACGTAAGCCAAGTGTCCACCGTTCCAAAGGCGAGAACACCCCGCTCATACGCATCTTTGACTTCGGGAATGTTTTCAAGAAGCCAGAGAAGTTTGCTGACGGATGGATATGTGGAGAGAGGAATTCCGCATCGCGAAATCAATTCACTTGCGCCAAGACGGCGCTTTAGACGACGAACGAGATCTTTCGATCGTGTGTCTGTCCAAACAATGGCGTTGTGCAGAGCTTTGCCGGTTGTCTTGTCCCAGACGACTGTAGTCTCACGCTGGTTTGTGATACCAACGGCCTTGATCTGTTCACGAGAGTGACCTTGACCTTCAAAGGCTTCTACAGCGCCGTCAATGCACTGTTCAACAGAGCTAACAAGCTCTTCAGGGTCATGCTCATGCCATCTAAACCAAACATTAACACTCACTCAGATACAAAATAGTGGAACAACTTACCCAGGATGAGGATAGTATTGCTTGAATTCAAGCTGATGAGTAGCGACAACTTCGCCACTGGTGTCAAAGATCAGAAAGCGAGAACTCGTAGTACCCTGATCAATAGCACCAATAAAGGTAGGATTTGGTTTTCCGTTGAGGAGAGGCATAGTGAGATTGATTGCTTGTAAATTGCGGGGAAAGTGTCAGATCCGGGGAGAGCGAATGCAACAGTGACTAAGAGGAGCAAAAGAAGCGAAAAAAAAATCTTGACTGCAGGATGGATCAATGCGTATCAGATTGGCAAATCTTTGGGTGTTTAAGTACTCATCTCTCGGTCGCTGATACCAACAAACCCCGAGATTCAGATGTAAAGCATCTCGGGGAAGCATTTCCCACCACCCTTGAAATATCTAGACCATCTGCGGGGTTGGGAAATCCTTCAAGGTTGGTAAATTGTCTTGTCTTACACACCCTTGTCGTACCCAAACCAACGTCACTTTCCTGATAGAGCTGTAAGCCTCGGCTTGGTGACACCGAAATACAGGTCTGTCACAAGACAGCCATCGGGATCTAATAAGCGAAACTCTCTCACCCAAGCACTAATGATAGAGCGAACTGAGGGGAGGGAGGGGGACCCGTTGGTTATGTTACGTTTCCCCGCAGCCCTGTTCCAGAAGCTCGTCTGGGCGCATGTCGGCGGGTACACCTAGACCATACTTTAATTCAAAGCCAAGCCAACCTCGGTCAAGCGGATGTGCAAATCCTTTTCTCTTTTCGCATGCAGATCCGGGGTTGTCGGACTGTGGGAGTAGCAAAGCCTCCCCATCCCACCCGGCCTTCGGTGTAAGCAACCTGATCAGAGCAAATAGTTCGGTGATGATATCCACGTCTGCATTCCCGTTCTTCTCTCGGTGTGTGCCGCCGAGCGGCATCTTGCACATGACTTGACGTTCCAGCCCCAAGCTTGAGCGAATTTGCCAGCGCCCGCTATCGTTCGATTCATCGGGTGTAGTCGCTGCGTCTCCCCGTGTCCGCTCCCTCTTTCCTAACGCAATGGCGGATCGGCATGCTTGTAAGCCACCGTTGGTGATGTCTTGGACCATGTCGAGTTCGATGGAGTTCGCGGGTTCGGTATGCTTTGCATACAGGTGGTGTTTGCAAATACCGAGGCCGAGTAAGAAAAGGTCCGTCCTCTCTTGGGATGAGGGGCAAAAGCACAGAGATTCGTCGTTTGCTGACCATAAATTGTAACGTGATCCCCAGAGATGCATTGATTGATGACGCCAATTTCCCAGTGTAACCTGTCTCTCTTGCATCCGTCAACATCTCCTCTTTTGTCTCAAGATACTCCTCATCTCTAGGATGCCAATCCATACCATGAACGACTCCATCTCTGAGTCTTCTGTCCACAAGTCCTCAATCCCCACCAAGGCTGACATGGGCCACAATGAAAAGTACAGCGAGGCTCCAAGTGAGCCGCCGACGATTCCTCCCCCGCTTGAGCAGTATGCCTGGAGTCGAGTGAGAGAGTACTGTCAAGATGCCTTTTCAGAATTCTTTGGTACTTTCATCCTTCTTCTCTTTGGTGACGGTGTCGTTGCTCAGGTTGTTCTCAGTCGAGGAACAAAGGGTGATTACCAGAGTATCTCATGGGGATGGGGGTAAGTAGTTATTGCCACGGTCAATTGAGCTCATACTGACATGAAACAGCCTCGGTGTCATGCTGGGAGTATACGTTGGCGGTAAATCAGGCGGTCACTTGAACCCAGCCGTTACTCTCGCCAACTGTATATTCAGAGGTCATCCCTGGCGAAAGTTCCCCGTGTATGCCGTCGCTCAAGTCCTTGGGGCCATGTGCGCTGCAGCCGTCGTGTACGGTAACTACAAATCTGCCTTTGACGCATATGAAGGCGGACCTGGAATTCGAACCGTGATTGGCGAGAATGCCACTGCTGGTGTTTTCTGCACGTATCCTGCTGAATTCATGACACGCACTGGCATGTTCTTTTCTGAATTCATCGCCAGCACGATCTTGCAGTTCGTCATCTTTGCCATGGCTGATAGCGCCAACATCGGTGCTGGTCCTTTGATGCCGCTTGGCTTGTTCTTCCTGATCTTTGGCATTGGTGCGTGCTTTGGTTGGGAAACTGGTTATGCGATTAACTTGGCTCGTGACTTTGGACCTCGTTTGGTTTCATACATGATCGGATATGGAAGTGAAGTTTGGTCTGCTGGTGGTTACTACTTCTGGGTGAGTCCAAAGTCAATTTCTTGACGGCGAACCTTGACTTACAGTGAAATTACAGATCCCAATGGTAGCGCCCTTCATGGGATGTGCTTTCGGCGGCCTTCTGTATGATGTCTTCATTTATACAGGACCTAGTCCCATCAACACGCCCGGCATGGGTCTCCCGCGACTCTTGAGCTTGCGTCGCTCAACGTGGTCCAACACTTACAGCGCTTCTTCTCCAGTATAGATGCACTCATAACCTCCAAGGTTATGAGTGCTTTCGTGGTGAGGACGAGGTATTCGAGACCGTAGACGTTGGTTGAAATTCGCGTCGTGAGATGCAGAGACATGGCCTAAACAGTGGCACAAAAACGTGTGATGATTTATTCGGGGAGCAGTCTTTGCCTAGCATACGAGAATGGCGTTTGTGATACATTTTTTGTCTTTCTTGTCGGCGATGTCGGTGTTGCGAGAGGGGTCGTTCATACTTGATAGCGTAGATAAGAAGCTCATGCTATTACCCAAGGTTCCCAAATGGTCGCGATCGGTGAACAACGGTGTATAAAGTAGTCGAATGTGTTTATCTGCGCTTGCAGTAACAGTCAGCCATTTGTGGTAGAAAAAGCAATTTTCCTTGAAGAGGAGTCGTCTGCGCTGAACGGGTATAGTGATGTTTGTGTTGAAGGTTCCGGCAAGGTACCTGGGATTGTAAACAGAGGAAGACGTCAATCTCAAACCAGCTTGACAAAGGCTTAGTGTAATGAAGCCTAAGTCTTGACTAGACTTTTGATACCCTGCCTTATTGAGAGGTCCCAAGACTCTTCGTATCTCAAGGCACGACGTGTTTGTGTCGTTGAAGTTGGGTAGGTACTTACTTACCAGTGCTGTCGCCAAGGTTCAGCCACCAACCCTAGACCTCCAGCAAACGGTTTCTCTCATCACAGTTCGGGCTGGCACAGCGACAGAGTTGAACCTCATCGTGAACGCAAAAATGTATTGTCAATTTTTGGTACCCAGATAAGTACATAAGCGGTATGAAGAAGCAAATAAATATCTGCGATGTTGTCAACAAGCTGGCCATGTTGTCAGTTGTATTGTATGTCTTTCAGCCCTCAAGCCATCGTGACACAACATCCACCAGTCAAATCACTCAAACAATGCATATCGCCATCTGATTAGTGGAACAATTTGGGCAAGCAAGCCACGCAAAGAACAGCACATACAGACATGGAAATCAAGCAGAATGGCATCGTATTTTCCGCATCGTTTCCTTCCAGTTTAACCAGAAACTGTTGCCCTACTTGAACCTTTTGACTTCAACCCCAAAGTCTAGAACCTCGGGTTTCCCCTCCCCGACAGTGGGGGCAGCACATGTAACTCTCCGCATCGGACTACGGATAATCAATAATCCATCATCGGCTAGTGCCATTCTCGGTCACTTTCGGGTTTAGCTTCGGACTTTACACACCGAGCTGCATAAGCACAGGGGTAAAAATCTCGATGTCGACGTCAGCACTTCGGTATTCTCGCCCCGAGCTGCATCAACCTCCATGAGGCTCAGGGCCTCCCGGAATTCCTGTTTGAGGCATGCGACCCAGCTCGCGACGTTTATTGCACCGTTTTGCATCTCGCTTGCGGGTCATATGCTTTCGTAATTCGGGGATATTTGGAAACAATGGGATATGATGCATACATAGCCTAATTCTGGGTCTCAACCCCCAAACTTTGACTCTCATGTGCCCGGAGCCCGCCCTCATAAAAACTTGTTCACACGTCCATGATATCAGACTCTCTTTTGCAGACCCATTTCCAACTCCGCTAATTTATGGAAACTATCTCTCATTCTCCACGATCCTCGCGCTTCGTTTACTTCTTATAAACCCCAAACTCAACTCTCTTTCTTTATTTCTGTCTGATCTTTATTCCCCAGACCCAGACTCCATCTTTTCTCCAATCTCCCCCAAGCTTGTTACGCAAAAAAAGCTCCCAGCGCAAACACCCCCAAACACCACACACACACATACGCCAAAATGCAACAAAGATTACGGTCCCTCAAGCGCCCTCTGCTCCTCGCTGCAGCAGCCACAACAACAGTCACCCTCGGAGGCGCATACTACGCATCCCGCAACAAGACACATGTCGTCGACAAGCCCCTCGTTCCTCTCAAGCGCGACGAGAAGAACCGTATCGTCCCTCCGACATTCAGCGCCACAAAGACACGCGCAGAACAACTCGCTGAGCTACGTCGCAGCGGCGAAGACACAGAATACGATCTCCTCATCATTGGAGGCGGCGCTACAGGAACTGGTATTGCTATTGACGCCGTCACCCGCGGCCTGAAGGTCGCTCTTGTAGAGCGCGATGACTTCTCCTCTGGTACAAGCTCAAAGAGCACAAAGCTCGTCCACGGTGGTGTGCGATATTTAGAAAAGGCTGTTTGGAACCTTGACTATGGTCAATTGCAGCTTGTCATGGAAGCTCTTCGCGAACGCAAGACGTTTTTGAACATTGCACCCCATTTGTCCAGCTCTTTGCCAATTCTACTGCCCCTCCAAAAATGGTGGGAGGCACCCTACTTCTGGGCTGGTACCAAGGCCTACGATCTCCTCGCTGGTTCACAAGGTCTTGAGAGCTCTTACTACATGAGCAAGAACAAAGCGCTCGAGGCATTCCCTCTTCTGCGACGGGATAACTTGGTCGGTGCACTGGTTTACTACGATGGTCAGCACAATGACTCTCGAATGAACGTCGCTCTCGCTCTTACTGCTTCTCACTACGGAGCTACCGTTCTCAACCATGTTGAGGTCACTGGTCTTGAGAAGGATTCCAATGGCAAGATCATGGGCGCTCAAGTCCGCGATGTTCTCGCCTCCAAGGACGGCGACGCTGCTGCCGCTGAGCCCTTCAAGGTCCGTGCCAAGGGTGTCGTTAACGCAACTGGTCCCTTCACCGACGCAATTCACCAAATGGATGATCCCTCTCGCAAGCCCATCGTCGCTCCCGCTTCAGGTGTGCACGTCATGCTTCCCCAGGAGATTTGCCCCAACGGTCTTGGTCTTCTCGACGCTGCTACTTCTGACGGTCGCGTCATCTTCGTTCTCCCTTGGCAGGGGAAGACTCTCGCTGGTACCACCGACAACCCATGCGAAGTTGAGGCCGCGCCTGTTGCGCAGCAGCAGGATGTTGACTTTATCCTCAAGGAAGTCAGCAAGCTTCTAACACCGGAGTCTGTCCTTTCACGCAAGGATGTCCTTGCCGCTTGGTCTGGTAAGTCGCTTCATCTCGATTGACCTGAACATTTCTAACAATCACAGGCATCCGACCTCTCGTCAAGAACCCCAACGCCAAGAATACCGAGTCTCTCGTCCGAAGCCATCTCGTCACCGCCTCTCCCTCTGGTCTTCTCACCTGCGCCGGCGGCAAGTGGACTACCTACCGTGAGATGGCTGAAGACACCGTCAACGAGGCCATCAAGCTCTTCGACCTCAAGCCCCAAGCCGTCGCTCTTCCCGACATCAGCGGCGCCGGCGCTTCCGGTTTCACTACCCGTGGCGTTTGCTGCACCCGCAACGTTCCTCTCATCGGCGCTCACGGATACTCCACCTCTCTCGCCTCTCAATTGATGGAGGTCTACAACATTGACGCTGACATTGCCGACCATCTCGCTCACAACTACGGTGATCGCGCCTGGACTCTTCTCTCCATTTCCCCATCCCTCAACACCCGTCTCGTTTCATCTATGCCTTTCATTGAGGCTGAAATTTCTCACGGCATTCGCTCCGAAGCCGCCTGTACCGTCGCCGACATCATCGCCCGCCGTACCCGTCTCTCATTCCTCGACTCACATAAGGCTCTTGAGGCCCTTCCCCGAGTTCTCGACATCGCCGCCACAGAGCTCCAATGGAGCGCTGCCCGCAAGGAGCAAGAGAAGGCTGATGCCATCAAGTTCCTCGCCTCTATGGGTCTTGAGCAGAAGACCGACGCGCCCGTGCAGGCCTCCCGGGAGGAGAAGATGCCCGTGCGCAGCATCGAGCACTCATCTCGACCTGCCCGCGTCGGCGGCCTCGATGTTGACTTGAATGGACTTGGAGGTACTGGCTCTTATAGCAAGTCGCGCGACGACTAAATGAGCATTTGTGCATTTTTTTTTTTTAGAGAGCATGTAGCATATAGAAGATTCCCGGCATTGGTTGTGTTATACTAAAAGCATGGCGCATAGATGCAGGATTGGCTTGGGCTGGATAAGGCGTCACGGATTTCCTTGATAACTCGCTTATACATTTTAATGAACTTTTTTATGATTATCTTCATCTCCAAATCTCACATGTCCATGGTGTTGTGCCATTCCCTGCTGTCTCTATCACCCACGTGCCAATCCTCGTCTAGACTCGAGTTAATTCATCCATGCCCGCTGAGCAATTGGAGAATTGTCCCCGCAATTACTCGTGGATCCATCGAAAAAGAGGCCCCACTCATAGAGTGGGCGTCAAAATTATAGGACAAGGGCAAAATCGTGGGACAGCCGTTAGGTGAGAAATAGGTGGGAAAAACGATAAATCTCTGGCTGCAGATTCAGATTTTATCGTAATCAATTCAAAATTGCTACAGTCAATCAATTAAAGTATATTAAAGCTATCGCCAAACGCATTTTATCTTGCGAGGCATATTTTTCGTGGTATTGCGGCCGGAAATGTGCGGATTGGCTGCGGGGCCGTCTGGCTGCGTTTCCTCTCCCTATGATGCCTTCACTTCTGATCCTGCCTCCAACGGTGAAAGGGATGATGATCTCTTATTATGTATGCCTTTGGGGGTGTAATGTATTCATAATTCTGTGATATGTGGAGGAGAAATCTCTCTTAAAGGAAGGCTGCGGCGGTAGAAGCGGCGGCAGCTCGGGCTCCTCGATATCTTGTGAAAGGTCAACGAATTCAGGGGCTTCTTCGTCATCTTTAGAGTCATTAGAATCGCCAAAAGTGAGGCTATTACGAGCGGCATTACGCTGTAAATTGCCGAGGGAAATCTCAACACTATCGCTCGAAGGGACGGCAGGCATATCCTGTAGAGGACTTCAATAAAAGCCTACTGTAGAGGCATTACGAAGTCGCTTGTAGAAGCGCTTCTGCTATACTGAACCGCTTGTATTATAAAAGAAGCCTTTTTTAGGATTTAGTAAAGCTTCTTGCAATAGAGGAGGAATATAGATAATCTTATTAACTATATCTAATTGCTTCTACTTCTTCTAATAGTTAAAGCTAATATAAATAGGCTTCTTATTATTATTTATATTATACCTATAGTTCTTCTTCCATTCTTCTCTAAGGCGATCTTCTTCTTCTTTATATAGCTGCTTGAGATTCTTCCGTTAGTAGCGCAGTTCATCTTCCTAATCTTTCTTCGTTAAGGCGGCGAGACTTTCTCACACCTATTTAACTGTAACGCTATTGATATATTTCCCTGATGGCATAACCTTCTTTCTTTTATTCCTCTTATTGTTTGTAGCAGAGAGACGTTAGAGCCGAGTCTGTATATGCTCTTCAGCGAAGCTATTCAGAAGAACAGCCTCACAAATAACATCATCTAAGATGCCAAAAGACTTACAAGTAGGGGAGCTAAAGCTATTGCGATAATTGCGTTTAAGATAATAAGAAACTTTATAAGCATCTTTAAAGCGCGTTTCTTTGGGAAGGAGTGACTAGAGAGCAGGATTTATTATAGTAAGGAGTAACTTCTTCTTCTCCTTTACTCTCTAAATAACTACTCTTCTATCTACTGGGAAGATTCTACTCTTCTTGAAGCCGTTTATAATATTGTGAACTGTAAATCCTTCTCTAATAATCTCACCGAGCTTGCTGATAAAGTTAGAGCATTTAAAATTGAGATATCCTTTACGGATATGACGCCAAAGACGCTTTTGGTGAGCGTTCTTGAGCAGCTGAAATACTCTAACATCTAGAGGTTGCATATAATGTGTTGAATGGGGAGGAAGAATGATTATCTCGATATCGAAGCGAATACAATACTCTATTAACTCTAAAGAAGTCTTACCGGTAAAGCTATTAATAATGAGAAGTCTCTAGATTTGCTCCTTTTTAGGCCGCTTAAAGAACGGCTCCTTTTAAATAAAGTTAGGATTATTAATATCTCTTATGAATTCATTACAGCCAAACCAGTCAGTAAATGTAATACCGCGAGATTGCGCCTTAGCCGTATAATTAAAGGAGTTACGGTTAAAATGGCATATCCAATCCATTGATATCTCAGCGTTAGAAAAGCCAGTATTAAATCGTATAAAGCGAATAGCTTCATCTAAATTGTTAACATCCTAAGATTCTATTAGCTAGGTTTTAAATACTAAGAGCGGTAGTATTATAACTAAAAAATACATTAGAATATACGCTAAAGTCTAGAGAATACATACATCCAGCTGCATTTACGCATCTAAGCATCATAGAAGATTCCCTATTGGTAAAAGCCACGACTTCATATTGAGCGTTTAGTATCTTCTTTATAATAATTACCTTAAGCCGCTTGCGAATAGAGCCTATCCATATGCCGCATTCATCGGCATTAAACATCTAAGATGCTTTAATATCTCTTTCCTCTATAACTACTCTAAGATTAGTATAAAATTCCTCTAAATCGGTAATATCTCCGGCTTTAAATCCTGCCTGTTCTCGGTCAAAAGCTCGAACTAACTTCTTCTTCTGCAGTTACGGATTATCAGCGAGAAAGCGTCGATACCATAATTCTCCAACTGGAGGCGCTAGAGGAGTTCGTAATGCCCTCAATTTATTTGCTGCCTCTTCAATAAGGAGCTGATTGCAGGGAAATCCTGCTCTTTCGAGCCACATAATATATGCAACAACGGCACGCTCCTCGGCTTCATCGAGATTCCTCGGGCGGCTAACGCTATTATCGCTAAAAGCTGGCTTTCCGAATAGCTTCATTGACTTCAAATGACGACCAATAGCGCTCTTTAAAGCTTTATATCTCTTAGCAGCCTCCCTAATCGTAAGAGGCTTTTCCTTGGTGTTGCGGTGGCGGCTTTATAAGATTAAAATCGCACGAGTAGCCGCAACGGTAGGGTTGAGATCATAAGGATTAGTCATATTGAAGGTCTAGATGAAAAGCTATCTTTAGATATATAATTTAACAGAATAATACTTGGGATTGTCTTTTTTAAAGTTGGGTTTTTAGTGGTGAAAATCATAGAATTGAGACAGGGCGGGGTAGAAGCTTATCCCACGATTTTGACGCTGTCCCATAATTTTGCCGCCCACTCTATGAGTGGGGCCTCTTTTTCGATGGATCCACGAGTAAATCCTGTTTAAAAATCCCCATCCTGATCGTCGATGATTTCCCATCTCCATAAAATGAGGCTCCATTACATCAGGACCCATCTGGAGCCCCAGATTAAACGTGCATCATGACCTGGAGAATTGACGTAGCAGTTCCGTAACCGTGGGTCTTGTATGTAACGTCTTCAATCCTGCGCCTTGACGCCGATAACGCGCATCGTGTCTCGGCAATTCTCACGAGGAGGAACTCTGACTTCAAACGTTCTGGTTATCTTGACGGTCCCGGTGCCGCCTAATGAGAGGAACATTTCTGGCATTGCCCATATAATTAGTTCAAAATTGAGCTTTATGAGCCTTTGTGACTGTCGGGCCAACGCTGCGCAGTCTTTGTTGATCATCGTCGTCAGTCTGTAGTATGGCCGCGATGCAAGGTTCAAAGGTCTCAATTGCATCATCGGTATCTTTGATCTTAAACTGGATATTGACCGCGTCATTGTCAGTTCAGTTCTCGATCTTTAAATACTTTAAAGGCGCGATATTGGGGCTCTGGCTGACGAGAGCCGTCGCCTGCGTCTCTGACCAGGAGCCGTTCGACAGAGTCGTCCAAGCGCAGGCCATAAAGTAAAAGACGAACTACCAAGGCCAATTGGCTCTTGGGCCTCGCTCAACGGACTAGAGCCTCTGTCGCTTCCTCTATCACTTCCTCTATCGATGGTCGCGTCAGCCCAAGGATCTGGACCCTCAGTTTGTACGTTTTCCTGTAGAGCGCGAAGGGCCACACGATAGAGCCTGATCGGCGCACTGGGAGTCAATGACAGCTTCAAGCCTGGGAAACGCACACTTCAGTTCTGGAACGTCATGGTTTTGGATCGTATTGCTTACCTATCCTGTAATTATCACGAATTTGGGGCACATTTTCGTCTACCAAGGATGTTGCGGGGACCTGGGCCTCGCATGATACGTCGAGCTCCAGATCATCGTAAGTGACCTGAGAGGTTGATATGAGCGTAAGCGTTATCTTTTGACTCCAACTGTCAACAATCTTAGATTTTGTCGCCATGACATGACAGGGTCAGCTCAAATCCAGGCCACGAGTTAGAGCTGAGGGGCTTGGCTCACCGCTTAGGCCTCCAATAGCAGAACCTTGAAAAACAGTTAGCGCGGTTTAGACTGGACAAGATCTAAACCACGCCTAACATAGCAGGATAAGACTTCGATCCTAAGAAAGAAAACATTTGGTGATTTTAGGAACGCTAAGTTTAATTAAGGATGAGTTTAGCATGCTCTTTGACTAGATGTTTTCTGTCTCTGATCAAGAGTAGCCCCGCTTCAGACGAAATCACTGAGACGCTGACCAGACGCAAGGGAGGGTGTTTGTCAAAATATCGGGGTTTTATGGTCTCCATTATTGATGCTTGATCTCAACAAAGTGGCATGGTGACTATTGCTTGAGGCAAGATTCCCTTTACGGCGCATAGCGTGTTTGGTTTAGAACCGAGGGAGGTTTATACGTTAGGCCAGTCAATGTTGTAAAATACAAACACTGCCGCTAGGGCTAGAAAAGTGAAAATATGAATGACGGGATCAGCATTTAAATTTGGAACATCATTTTCGTTTCAACTCGATTTTCTTCGCGTAAATGTGATGAATGCTTCAGGTTAAGGCTGGGAAAAGGATGCTAGCATAATGTAAAGGTGAGTGAACTGGAGTATCTGCAAGTCGCCGGATAACGCGTCAGCTGCTAGGTTCTTCATAAGATGCAACAGGACCGAGACGATATGGCCACGTGAGTAAAGGAAGCAGAGAGATTCTAATCCGCTTAGAGAAACAAGCAGATATTCCTTGGGAAATTACAAGATGCTATACTTGGTGACCCCAAGATATGCTCAGTGATTACCTAGAATTCAGGACGCGTTAACCGCCTACGTATAACACAACACAAGGCAGGAGCAAATTAGGCTGTCTGTGCGGCCAGTCACCAAAACGAGTTGCTCTCCTGCATCTGCCCGTTACACAACTCAATACCCTAAGGGCAAAAGACCTGTTGAAGCTCTTCGTCAGTGGGGGACTTTGGGGGATAACAGAAGGAACAGCTCTTAGGAAAATTAAATAAATATAAAAGTTTATAAAATAAGATAAAAAAATATATAAACTTTTATAAATTTTAATCTATTTATATATATTTTATAGAACTTTTTATCAAACTTATAATAATCTTCTAAAAATACCTAAGCAAGACAGGCCATTTCTCTCGGTGGTCTCCTCTGTTTGCTATGAAATAGACTGCTGACGGGACGAAAAGTTGACCAGGGCTCATCAGCCACAAATTTCCTTGATTTTCAGCCTGTACGTACCTCGCACCTGCATCTACTTAACATTCCCTGCAGCCTCGCGGTCTTGACGCGTTTTTCTCACTGCCATCACGGTCATATTCTGCCTCTTTTTCCCTTTTTCATACATCAGACTCCCAGCCGTATCTCTCATCTCCTATCATTTCATACCTACCACCGCAGTATGTGCCGTGAAGCACCCCCCGTGCCGGAGCCTTTCAACAGGCACGCGAAACGCACAAACGAATTGTTCACGCTTTTTTATAAAGAAGTCGGAAAATGGCCCTGGGAGGTTGTCTCTTTTGGTCCTAAAAAGTGGGGGCAGAATTTGGTTCAACACTTCATGAGACTTCTAAGTGTTGATCTGCCCAACACCGAGGGCGTCGATGTGGAGAGTCTTATTGAGTACATGTATGATGAGTCGGCACATCATCCAATGCCGCAATATCGCTATCAGTTAAGTCTGATGGTCATCGCCAAGGCTACTAAATGGCTGGCGGATAAGCGAGAGTTGATCTCCCTTCCTCAACAACAACACGACCCGGATCCCGACTCCGATTCAGATTCGGATTCTGATTCATCTATTCTCAATGAACCTACGAATGTCACCCGAAACAGAGCTAAAGCCCAAGCTCAAGCTCTTCGCGCCGCCGCTAGACGCCAGCGTAAGTGTGTTGCCTGTAAAGCCGACACGATAAACTAATTTTCTCAGCAACTCAACGCAGCGTACCACGAAGTGCACGCAAGCGACCTATCAACTACAGCGAGAAGGACTATTTCCGTTCACTGCGCAACATAGATGATGCTGAGGAAGAGGACGAAGAGGAGCAAGAGGAAGAGGAAGAGCAGCTCGAGGAACAGGTCGAAACTGCTGTAGCCGAGCCACCGGCCAAGAAGAGACTTATGGTATTCTTCAATTTCTCCCCTCAACATACCGATGCACTGTCAAAGGCCATGGGAGACAACCTCACGGTTCCTTGGGAGATTCAGCACTCCAGAGGACGGCACTCAACTCCACAGCGCAATGCTCTTGTAGGAGAATCACGATTTCTTGATGCCCAGGTAAGTCTATATGCTTTAACTCATCTATACCTAGGCTAACCAACTGATCTCATAGGATGAGTCACTCAACGATGCTCAACGCGCTTACGCCGACTATCTTAAGAGCGAGATCGTCAAGTTGAACGAGGATATCAATCGGTCCCAAGCCAACATCAACAACTCAACCCGACGCCACAAAGGATATCAGGAGACCGCCCGCATCAGCGAAGGAGCCATCGAAGAAGCTACCCGAGAAACCACCAAGGCATCTCAAGCTCTCCAGCTTGCCAAAGCGCACTGCTCGGCGGAAAGCGCAACCATGGAAGAGATTCGGAAAATCGGTGACGACAACCCGGGCTTTTTTACTCCCGAGACGTTGAAAAGTATTGAGGAAGGGACTGCGGCGCAAAGGGCGAAGAAAGAGGCCGAAGTCGAACTTGGAAAGAAGGTGAAGCGTTTGAACGAGCTCAAGAACAAGATCGAGATGGCGAAGTCGAAGGCGGATCCACTTCAAAGCAAGATCAACGAGCTTTGTGAGGTCCTTCGTGCCCAAGAGAAACGTAGGGACAGCCTCAAAGCTCTCCATCGCCTTATTGCAATGGGAGGGAAGATGGAGCAGGTGTTGGGAGAGAAAGGTCTTGAGGGATGGGTGAAGGAGCAAAGCGAGAAGCGCTAGGTTATGTGATATTGAGATGGCACGGCGTTTAGATATGTACCAGCTTATGGAAGCTTGCGATTGGCATTGAGAAGACATAGGTATAAGGTTTGTAAGAACACTAGAGGATGGGATGAGAATATACTGGGTTTTACCTATATTTTACTAAACCTATAAAATAAAGAAATAATATGTACAAGGAAAGTAAACTAAAAAGTAAGTTTTATTAAATTTTTTAATTTAGTATTAATTTATATAATTTATAGTATTTTATATAATTATATTAACTTTATGTAATTTTACTTTATATATACTCTCTAGCCTAATAATATGTCGAAGTGCTAGGTACTCTCCTAGGGAGAGTACCGTATCAAAACGCCCCATCCCCTTCACGCCAGCTCTTCCTCTCAAGCTCAAGCTCCTTTGAATAACCCCCAAACGGCTTGAATACATCCACTAACGCCCTCCCCCAGCGCTCATCCCATCTAAATCCTTCAAACTGAGTCTTTGTACAATCCCAGTACTCGGGGTAGAAACCGCTGTTTTCCCAGTCCACGATTCCAGAAACTGCCCAGCCTCTTGTTCCATCAAGCCTTGTGACTCGATCAACGAGGATGTTGCGTAGGTTCAGATCTGTGTGTGTGAAGACGACTCGGTGACCTCTTCGGGCTGGATCATCGGGATGGTAAAGATATTGACTGAAAGCGGCTTCGTCTTCAAAAGGACCTATATAATCGGCAGACCGAATCCGGGGGTCACTGCATGCTTCTCCAAGCGTGTTGCAGATGAAACCCTCGGGACCGACATGTGGAATTGATCGTAGTTGAACCATAAAGTCTTGCATCTGCTCAATGAACTCACGACAGTCTCGGTCAGAGAGCTCATCCATCTCTTGAGCAAGAGGTTCGCCAGGTAAACGTGCTGTTCAAAGGTAAGTGTTTTGAGAATCTGACAATAGGTCCAGCACTTGTGGAGTTGGTACCGTTGTGTACTTTTTAACCAGTTTCAGTGCATTCGCTTCATTGTGTGTCCCCTGATCTGTCCGTTTCATGTAAAGACCGAAGGGGAGACGATCAACGCTGAAAGAACTCGGTCCTTTATATAAACGATGCCCGATCCTGCATAGCAGTTTGTATGTTGACAGCCGAAGGAATTGAGGTAGTATGAGCCAGGCTCGCCAGAAGGCTTCTCGGAGAGTTTGTAAGAGATGAAGTATAATAGTCGGCTTCCGGTTTGGAGATATCGCCTGTGTACGAGGAGACTGATCTCGGGCGAGCTTCTTCTTGAGTTCAAGCCACCGCATACTCGGAGCCAAGCGAGAATGTGTGCCGATAAATCGCGGTTCGACTCTCCGTATTCCTGTGCGCGAGTGATCTCCCAGAAGAGCATAATCACCATCGACATCGATCTTTGGCTCTGAGCTTCCAATGAGGCATGGAGTAACCCAAAACTAGGTCAGGGTTAGCTTTGTCTGCTGGAAGAAAAGTACCTCATTTACCTCAACGAATGATGGCAGGTCCCGATCCAGCTTCGCCAGTCCATTTCTAAACGCTTCAGCAGCTGATCTACGCACCAGCTAGTAGTTGTCGATAAGCCACTCGCTGCAAAAATCATATCGTTCGTCGACCAATTTTATGTGCTTCATCCACCAATTGAAGTAAGGAGGGCCGACGAAAGCACTAAGCATGTCCTGGATCCTGGGCTGAAGATCATGTCAGTTATTCAAGAGGTAATGGATACAGTAGGTCGTGAATACCTTAGCGTCGAGCCAACGGATTAGCATGGGCATAACATGTGTGACAATGAGCGGATCTCTGAAGCTTCTAGCTTTTCCCGTAATGCAACATCGGTTACCATCTCGTTTGACAATACGTGCCTTGTCCCTTTCATCGACCGGAGGTGGCGGTTTCGCGTGTTTGCTCCCTTTACAGAATGTAAGCTGAGTCAAAGACGGATCATATAACAGTCGACTTACCAGATTCTACGATATATGTCCAGTCTGCAACGAGCTCAAGAAGGACAGTTTTGCGATCATTGTTTGCTTCACAAGCGTTGAGGACATGAGCCGCCGCGAGCGCAGGATATAATGCTTCCACGATAAAAGACTTGAGTAGTTTGCCTAATAGATGCGGTAGATCCTCATCCTCTATGAGCGACAGGGCTTCGTGGCATTTTGGATCGGCGGTCGAGTTCATGGCAAATCGAGGGTTACCTGATGTTATGTTGCTGATGGACGTAGGGCATTCACAGATCGAGGCGTTTGCTGAAACACAGGGAAAAAAACAAATTGCGCAAGACCTCGAAAATAGAAGGCTAATTGCGTGAATCTAGATTATACTTGCAAACAGACGTTTAGAACCTTGCGCTTGATGAAGATTCACGGTCGTTCGCTTTGTCAGTAGACGAAGAAGCGGGTTGATGCCTAACGGGGTCACGTGCGACCTCGCTTGCCAGTCTTCAACCAACAGCCAACACAAACAACTCCTTTGCCATCTCTGATAAGCCCAAGGCTCCCTATTCAACCTGATTCCATGGTTCTGGCTCAATTGTTTCCAAATTTACAAGACAAAGACATGGAATTTCCATCGACTTTCACGACGGGGAAGAGCCAGGGAGTTTCCCAGGAGAACTTTCTTTAAACTCTGATTGACCGCTGAATCCACGTTTCGATACTTCAAGCATATGGTTAGACTCTTGAAACTCATGGAATCTCTGAACTGAGTTGCTCGTGTCGAGGTTTGGATAGGTGAGCTGATCAGCAAACACTCATGTATTTATGGCCTGACAAATCTTTAGATATCGAACGAATTGAAGCAGCTTGTTGAACACATGCAGTTCGTCATCGACGCATCAATCAGAACGCCGACAAGAAGGCTCAAAGCTCGTGTTTATCCCCTGTCTCATATCTAATAAGATCAGACTCCATTATCGAAAACCTGCTAAGAGGAACATAAGACTTATGGTTGATTGTGCTGAACATATGGTTGGTTTTCCTAAACTTTGGGTTGCTTTGAACTGACTTACGCTGCCATAAAAAACCCAACTTGAGAAGCTCAACGAAACCCTACTCGACCTGCTTCCACATCTTCTCTAAAGCACCAACCCTCGCTATAGCCGCCGGCCCCGTTGCAGCCGCTCCAACCTGCTGCATCGAATGATCCGCCATCGCCGCCTGCAACAACTGCTCGTTCTGATATCCATGTCCAACTGTCGAATTTCCCACTGTATAATCATAGTGAAAGTTCGTGGCGTTCAAATTTCCGGCTGCGCTGAACGTCACGGCTGCTAGACCAAGTGTTTGAGCCTGACTGAGGGCGTGTTTGGCTGCTAGCATTCTATTCATCTCGGGGACTGCCTGGAGATAGACCTGGCGACGTTGACGGGCAAACGTGAGGAGGGATGCTAGATCTTGGGTTTTGCAGGTTTCTTGGTAGAGCTGACGCATGCGTGGGGAGTAGAGATCACAGAGACGGGATTCAGCAATCTGTTCTCCTTTCATGACGAAGTGTTGCTCTAGTTTGGTGCCCCTTGCCGCGACGACGTAACATTCTTGACAAATGTGAACATTATCCCATCCCCACCATCTTCTGTTCTTTGCCATCTCGAGATCGATCTTGGGACATGGTGGTGCGGTACTCAGGTTTACCGCTAAGTCGCTGAGCGATCGCCAGTCGTTGATGAACGTTGCCTCCCCAAACTTCTGCAGGAACAGAACTCCGCGCGGATATCCGATAAGATTGAACGAGCAGAGACGAGTTTCAGATGGCCCAACCGACTGTTTGACTTTGAAGAAATGTGTCACGTCCATGGCCGTCACTGCTCCCGCAATACACGTAGCGCAGATCTCAAAGTCTGGAGGGTCATTTGGAAGGGTATACCAGCGAACACCCCTCACGCCTTGAGGATTACAAGGTGGGTGTTGCGAAAGACCTTGGACAATCTGCCAGAACCTGGCGTAGTTGCCTGTATCAACGGCTCGAACCATAGGGATTAACATATTGGCCTGGCCCATATCACATGTTATTTCTTGTGTAGGTGCAAGGCGAAGTGTACGGAATGACTGGCTTTCGGAAGTTTCGTGGAAATAATCCCAATAGCATGCCTCGCAGACCGAGAAGTTTGATGGACCGCGGAGGAACCAAGTCCTTTCAGGGCCTGCGACCGGTTGAGCTTTTGGGCATGCTGGAAGCTGAAGTCTTTTGTAAAATCCTGTGTTAAAAGCCGCCCAGTTGTTATTTGGTGCATAAAGCTTGAGCATGCGACGTATATACCACAGATTATTGTCACAAGTTGCAGCACCTTGAGGTCTATGTGTACTGAACCTATTACCAAACGCGGTATGTTTGAAGTATTCTTCGTAACAAGGCTTGCAGATTGCCATCTCTGGGCGATCAGGAGGATAATACCACTCTTGTCCCTCGACTGACTTATCTTCTGGACAATGACCCAATGTAGGTCTCATGGCCATGAAGTTCATCATGTTATCGAGATTCAATGATGACAAGGCGGCCGGCCAAATAAGGTCCTTGACACGAGGGTTTCCGAAGAAGCATTGTCTTTCCATTCTGTCATCATGCCATACTGGCGTGAAAGTGTCTTTGAAAGGTGAGTTGAGGATGTGGTCAGCGTAGCAGCGACTACAGATGACAAAGTTGGGGTAGGCACTGTGGATGAACCAATAGACTGGTAGTGTGAAGGACATGTCAATGCACTCCCTCACTGGCTGGACTCCCAATGGCATTGCGGCGCTGGCTGCTCCATACGAGGAAACCGAGTTGGGAGAAGTCTGAACATTTTGAGACACTGGCGTGCTTCCGCCTGCTGACGGTTCTCGGGGAGTCTGTTGAGACTCATAAGGGTATTGCTGTTGCTGATGATACTGGCCTGGCTGGGGAGGTGAAGTCGTAGATTGTGAACCCTGTAGTTCCGCTCGTGGCGGTTCTACGGATGGAGGAGGCGGGGGAGGAGGGTAGTTCTGGTGGTACTGCTGTTGATACTGCTGCTGTTGAACCGGATATACGGTAGCGTTCTGATACTGCTGCCCTTGTGGCTGAGGGTACCCAGCTGGCTGTTGTCGCTGCTGCTGCTGTTGTTGTTGTTGCAGATCCCTCCCAGCCTGCTTCACAGTCTTCTCCGCGTCGGACAGGAATTTTGTAAGTCGGCCCATTGAATCTCACACAAAGTCTACGGAATTTAAAGGACATACTCAGAAAGATTAATACGATGCGCCAAGAATCTCAACTGAGCACTTATACTTGGCCTACGCTGCCCCACTGACACCGTCCGTTCCGTGCCGATATTGCCGGTCGAATATGCCTTGTCTTCCCAATCGGGCTGGACTAACTCGATTGGATTGACAGCTATGACTTGATTGAAGATTATTGAACTCGGGGCAATTACAAACCCGGTATGCAGAACGCTGACTTCGTCTGTGTTACGCCCTGCCGCTGCGTGATTTACGTCCATACAACGTAACATGACTCGTCGGCATATTACTAGCACAGCGTGAAACAGTGGCCACAATCACCAATTCAAAAGCTTGAATCATCTATAGTTGAGAGTAACTATAATTTCTAATCTAGTATTTAGTATCGGAGTATTTTAATCGAGGGTCTTAGGCACCCATAGAGATATTCCCATTGACAGCCATTCCCATCCAGTTGACAACGGCCACAGTCAACTTTGCAGTCGAGTTAAGACGAATGCTTCGGTTCTGCGTTCAGAATCAAATCCCGCTGATTTAGAAAGCTTAGAAGACACCTGGGACAAAGCGCGCTGTAACACGGTTCCATGCGACCCATTTGTCTCCAAAGGTCTCCTTCAACATTTTCTCCTCATCTCTCACTCTCATCATGAGCTTCCGAATGATTCCGAAGACAAGAATGAAACAACAGGCGAGACCCCATCCGTTCACCTTTGTGCGGATGCCATGAGGTAGCCAGCAACCAAAAGCACCATCCCAGCGTAGAAACAGAGCAAGGTTGACGATCAAGACCACAATTTGCCCCGTATATCCAGGATGCTGAACATATCGATAAATTCCCTCCATCATCAAATTGTCAGGAGGTCCAAGCTGAAAAGTGAAATTGCTTCCGAGTTGAGCAAAAGCAGTGAGTCGAAGAGGTCCGCCGATGCAAATGATCATCGCAAGGCAACCCGAAGTATACGCATTCCAGCTGAAAAGCTCCTTGTTCAAATTTTCAGGATGCGGGCAAACAATGCCAGAGTTACTGTATCCCAGCGCAATAAGAGGATGGAAAACACCAACGCTCACAGCCAAAATCCGCCGAATTCGTGCTGCGATTGGGCTAGCATAAGTTCCCAGACTGTCTTGTTTCCAGCCGTCGCGTGGAACCTCGTTGGGAGGTTTGAAGCAGGACATGGTGATGAGGCTGGACAGTAGAACTGCCCCAGCGAATGAGACTTCATTGAGAGTAACCATGGTGGCGTGGTAACTTGAGATTTCAAGAGTTTACTTAGAAACGATTTTTCATTAGATTAATTGGGTGGAGGTTCGTCGTGGTTGTCATATGTGCTGGTCTTTTAAATGGTTGTAGCATCGGCGATCGGTGGTTATAATGCCCGACCCGCGACCAAAACGCTCGGCAAATGACGCATCGCTATCAATTGATATGTGCTTGGCTGATTTCCTGTGGCCGGTTTCATCTTGGTACCTGTTATCGGTGAACTTTAGGCCGATGTACCATGCTGAGACTGGCGTGATTATTCTGGACTTTCTGGTCGGTATGATTAATAATCTGACCGACCAACGCAACGACTCAGCTTCAAAGTTTTACATAATGTTAGCATCAATGCAGTTGACCAGTAATCAATCCTCCAGGAAGATAAGACTAAACACGGGTACAGCGTCATGTTTTGAGAATAAATTGGCATCGGCTTGTATGGTTTGGGCGATAACTTATAGTCTTGGTGCCTATTGTACAGCCTCATAAACGGAGATATAATCTGGCTGACACAATCGAGTTCCTCGTTGGTCAATGTCTCATGTTTACAAGGTAGCCTCAGCAAGTAAGATAGGCGGCGGCTGGAATCTCAATTGACCTATGTCTGGTCTCCTTGCAGTTGTTTATAAGTAACCTCTATTACCAAACTTGTCGGGTCCTCGTCATCTATTGATCTAAAAGAAACGCAAAGTGCTTACAAACTACCCAATGAGAGTATTCAGTTGTTTTCGGGTGCAAATATCCAGCTAATAAACATCCAACTCCCCTTCATCAAGAGCGGTCCAAATACTTGTCACAAGCTCAAGTATATTGCCGACTTTCCTCAAAGGCAGTACATCAGCATAGGCCGACAGGCGACTCTTGACAAAATTCCGCGCTTGAGCTAGTTCTATAATGCTTAGTCCAACGTTGCGAGACTCTTGATCTACAGCGCCAAGAGATGCTACATCTTGTGGCATACGACGAAGTTCGCTCGGGATGGCCACGAGAATTAACGGCTGGATGCATCGGCTTCTTGATTCAAAAGTTATATCGCGAAGTAGCTCAAGCGTGTATAATGCAAGACTTGTCAGCCAGTAATCCTTCTCCGCTTTGCTCGGTACTTTTGTCTGCGGTCTGGCCGAATAGATATGGTCTGCATCCCAAGGATTGTACCGCTCAGCCAAAAGATCAGAGAATACACGATAGATCTGGAGCAGACCAACACGTCGATACGCCTCGCCAATCCTGGCCAGATGACCCAGTGTTGTTCTTGGATCACCCGTGTCTTGTATCTTGGAGGTGTCGGCAGGTGTATACGCAAGGAGTCTTTTCTCCAGGCAACGAGCCTCTCGAATCTTAAAGAAGTTCATGTCATCCTCTGTGACAAATTTAATACTTGCAGCTCGAGAACGGTACCGAGAGACAAGGTTTCCAACGTCCGTGAGAGTTTTGACTGTTTCTCCAGCCATTCCAACAAATGGATGCAAACCAAGTTGGCTCGGCTGTGCAGCTGATCTACGGTCTCGGCTTCATCTGGCCCACTACCCTCAACGTCGCAGAGATGGTAGCATGGCTCCCAATTCGAGGCTCTATCTATGAACTCGCCTCCCTATTTGTCGATCCAGCTCTTGGATTCGCAATGGGTTGGACTTACTTCTATGCGGGAGCCATGTTAGTCTGCACCGAAGCCTCTGCAGTCGCGACTGTCATGCAGTATTGGAATACCGACATCAACCCGGCTGTCTGGATTGCTATAGCGTTGTCAGTATGCTACTTTCTCAACATGGTTGCTGTTCGGTAAGCAAATTTTTTACGAGGCTCCAAATGATATCATTCCTAACCACAAAAGCATAGCTGGTACGACGAAGCCGAATTTATCATGGGTTCCACCAAGATACTCTCAATTCTCGGTCTGATTATGGCGACTTTCGTTACCATGGTAGGCGGCAATCCTCATCATGATGCCTATGGCTTTCGAAACTGGAAAAACGGAGATATGGCTCATGCGTACTACGCCGAGGGTGCTACGGGAATCTTCCTGAGTATCTGCATCTCTGTGCGATATGCCGTTTTTACCATTGGTGGCCCTGATATCATCTCCCTCTCTGCCGGTGAGATTCGTAATCCCCGTAAGACAATACCCAAAGTTGCCAAGTTGATCGTGGGCCGAGTTTTGTTCTTTTATGTAGTCGGAATTCTTGCTGTCGGTATCATTTGCAACTCACGCGATCCCCGACTTCTGGGAGCCATCGAAGCTGGTAAGGCAGGCGCAGCAGCTTCTCCTTGGGTATTGGGTCTTCTGCGTCTTGATATCAGAGGGTTTCTTCCTGGGCTGATTAACTTCCTCATCTTGCTTTCTGGTTGGTCTTGCGGAAACGCCTATCTGTACTCGTCCAGCCGAACTCTATACTCGTTGGCTCAAGATGGACAAGCACCCAAGATCTTTTTGAGGTGCACAAAGTCAGGTGCACCATGGGTTTGCGTGACAGCAGTGACTACCATATCTCTTCTATCCTTCCTAGTTGCCTCCAACAGCGCGAGCGAGGTCTTCTCCTGGTTCTTGGATCTCACCACTGTGGCACTTGTCGTCAACTTCACAGCCATGACATGGGTCTTTATTGGCTGGCGTCGGGCACTCAAAGCCCAAGGCATCACTCGTCAAGGCAAAAACAACTTCAAAAAGTCATTCTTCAAGAAAAATGTCGACAAACAACCAGTTCCCGGTATCCTGTTTCCTTATAGCGCACCTTGCGCATCATGGACACCTTATCTATGCCTTTACATAGGAAGTACAACTTCAATCTTCGTTGGATTCGATATCTTCCGGCCTTGGTCTCTCAAAGGGTTTATTGCTAGCTATTTCGGTTTGGCTTGGTTCACCTTTATGTTCATGTTCTGGAAGAGTTTTAAGCGCACCAAGTTTGTTAACCCCTCCGCTGTCGATATCTTTGCCGATGGCAAGAAACAGGCTGTGGATGAGGAACGTCGCTTCTGGGAGGAGAGTTTCGGTGACGAAGCCGAGAGGGATGCATTGGCGAAGAAACATATTGTTGTTAGAACCTGGGCTAGGTTCTGGAGTGGCTGAGTGGAAGCTGATACACAACACAATCCTGGAGAAGTAGGAACTAATGAGTTTTCTGAGTTGACCTTGACTTGTGCGTATCAAACTACTGTTATACTCATACGTAGTGTGACATACCCCGATCTGAAGCTTCATTTCAATCCAGCTATCTATCTTGGTTTACTTTTATGAGACAAACTCTTGCCGTGGCTTACTATGCAAAGACCGAATTCGTATGCTGTCTCTTGGTTTTGCTTCCTTTCTTGCTGTCGCTTTCACTTCAAATAAAACAAGACAAGGAGAGATATAATGAGGGGTAAATGACCAGTGGACATTGGAAGCATGCCTCTATCTCCATCAAGAAATGTATATATGAATTCGAGAGACTTTACCTCTCTAGATTCTCTTAGCGTAGATCTATTACATATTTGTCCTTTCAATAACAGAACTCAGGCCATAAAACTATCAGTACGTAGATATCTTTTCTCGACATGATCTATAACAAGTTTCCAACGTTTACATGAACTGATCTCCTGCTTGGCACGGATACCCTCCTCTCTCAACACACTGCCGATGCCAGATTGCTTGACTCCTCCAAGGGGTATGCGGAAATCAGAGTCATTGCTACTGTTAATCCATACCACTGGAGAATGCGTTAGAACCGAAACTTGGATTAGGAATTGGAGATAGGTATGTGACTTACTTCCTGCTTCGATTCTGCTTGAAATGAGATGTGCTCGAGTGATGTCTTGAGTAAAGATAGCCGCACCAAGCCCATAAATCGTATCATTCGCCTGACGTACTGCTTCATCTTCTGTTTTGGATGAACTGATGATAGCAACAGGTCCGAATATCTCCTCGCGGTAGATTTTCATATCGTCCGAGGCATCTGTAAATATGGTGGGCTCGATGAAGAAGCCCTTGCCATTGACAGAAGTTGCTTTTCCACCAAGAGCAACAGTAGCACCATCGGCTTTGCCGCTCTCGATGAATGATAAAACTCTTTCGAACTGAGCTTTCGACACTTGGGGTCCTTGAAAGGTATCACCATCAAACGGATTACCGACTTTGCAAGACTTTACTCTCTCCTTGAAAAGTTCAATGAACTGTGCATAGACCTTTTCGTGTACCAGTATGCGGCTTGTTGCGGTGCAGATCTGGCCTTGGTTGGCCATGATACCATAGTGGCTCCATTTAACGGCCTGGTCCAAGTTTGCGTCCTCGAAAATAAGCAGTGGTGGTTTCCCTCCGGATTCAATCGTAATCTCTTTGAGATTGCTGGCTGCGAGCCTTGCTACCTGACGTCCAGTAGCTGTAGATCCAGTAAATGCAATCTTGTCAACATCCAGGTGAGCTGCCAGAGCGGCCCCAGCTTTGGTTCCAAAGCCGTTGATAATGTTGATCACACCAGGCGGAAATCCTGCTTTCCTGACGATATCTGCAAAGAAGAGGATGGATAGAGGGGTCTGCTTAGCTGGCTTAAGTATCACACAGTTGCCTGCCGCAATTGCTGGGGCGATCTTCCAGCCAGCCATTCCTAGGGGATAATTCCAAGGAATGATCTGGCCACAGACGCCGATCGGCCCAACCGTGGTATAAGAAAACTTCTTCTCCGTCGTACTTATTACTAGATTCGTCAGAAGATATGCCCAGATTCTCATGTGAGGCGGCCTTGAGACTGACCTTGTCCGTACTGTTTATCAGCGAACCCAGCATAATACCGAAGGACTCCGGTCAATTCAGACACGTCTCCCTGAGCAGACGAAAACCTTTTGCCGTTGTTCCAGGTATCAATAGTTGCAAGCTCGTTTGTGGCAGCATCAACAAGATCGGCAAGCTTGCGCATCATTTCACCTCTTTCAGTTCCAGAAAGATGTGACCAAGGACCTTTCAGTGCTTGCCGAGCAGCCTTGACGGCATCGTCGACATCTCGTTCGCCACCAGCGTGAACTTTGACGATGTCATTCTCGTCACTGATGGGTTTAGTACTTGTGAAAGAAAAGAATAGTCATGACGTGACTCACATTGGGCTTACGGCCGTGATGAACTCGTTTTCCTTGGACGGACGCCATTCATTGTTGATGAAGAGGCCCAAAGGTTGGTTGTAGGTAACTTCATTCGGAGCGGTCAATTGCTGGTAAAGATCGCTGGTCATGGTAACTTTGGTCTTGAAGGCTGAACTACAAGAGTTTCATTGATATTTTTAATTGATATTATAATAACTTCTTCTCCTTTAGCTATGCAGTCACTTCAAGTTCTCCGAATCCTCCATTCCCATGCTCTCACCCTGTTAGATTAATTTCCAGATTAGGCAAGTTTCTGGTTGCGGACCCTTGATGTCTACGCTAGCATCCAAAAGGCAACCCTGAGACCTTCCAGAAGCAGTAAAGGTCGAGGCTTGATACGGGATAAGAATTGACCCTCGCCCTTGTCAGTCATATGATAACGCGAATAGGGTAGTACCAGGTCTTGACAGTCTTGGCTATCACCGGATACAAACAACCTCAATAATTTCAATCTGGGAACAATCTTTATCATATTGTATTCCATTCGTATCTCGGTCGTTGGTGTTTCTAAGACATCATGTCCTCGGCTTCTCTTCCTCCGTCTGAGGGGATGCAACCTTTCTGGAGAACTCAACCTGGCAACTTGGACAACTTTCGTTCCACGCCAGATCTTCTAGAACAAGTGGATATTGCAATCACAGGTGCAGGCTATTCGGCGGCAGCTATCCTCACACACATCCTGGAAATAACTTCAGCCAAGTACAGACCATCAATTCTTGTTTTGGAGGCTCGGCAGTTATGTTCCGGGGCGACTGGGCGAAATGGTACAGCCGGAAACTTATGAGCCTCATTCATGTTAACGGTGATTTTAGGTGGCCATCTCAAGCCAGATTCATATAATGCGATTGCTGGGTATGCTTCCGAGTATGGGATGGAGGCTGCGGCAGAAATTGCTTTATTTGAAGCGGCGAATGTCAAGGCCGTGACAGAGTACATTCAACATAACAATGTTGACTGCGATTTTGTACTGACGAGGGCGGTTGATGTTCAACTCTCTATCCCCCAATCAACGCCGAATTAAGGAAGGCTATGACAAGCTTATTGCTGCTGATCTGGAACCAACCAAGGATACATATAGCATAGAGGGGAAGGATGCAGAAATGGTAACTGCCCTGTGGCTTCTGTGTCTTTGATACTAATACCATGGCTAAAGATGTCCGGTGTCAAGGGTGCAAAGGGGTGCTTTACATACACAGCAGGTCATCTCTGGCCCTACAAACTTATTCATCATATGTTTTCAAGCGCAATTGATCAAGGGGTCAACCTACAAACCAACACTCCAGTCACTTCTGTCTCTGAGACTCAAGAGACCACCGGTGAATGGATTTTAACGACAAACAGGGGTAAGGTCAGAGCTCGAAAGATCGTACTTGCAACAAATGCCTACACGGGATCACTTCTTCCAGAATACAAAAGCAAGATAATTCCATATCGGGCTGTATGTAGTCGGATAAAGACACCAGGGCCACATCCTCTTTTGAACAATACATATGCCCTCCGGTTCTCTGACTGGAACTTTGACTACTTGATCCCTCGGCTGGATGGAAGCATCATAGTCGGCGGAGCTCAAGATGCCTATATTAGGTCTGTTGACTCATGGTATGGGAATGTTGATGATACACAAGTCATTGCAGAAGCGCGCTCTTACTTCGATGGCTATATGCAAAGGCATTTTTGACGGATGGGAAGATAGTAAAGCATACGTTGACAATATCTGGACTGGAAGTACGTCTTACGAATGAATTACCGGTACCATTGCAAAAGCTAACAGAACGATAGTAATGGGTTATCCTTCCGATCGGCTTCCTCGCGTAGGACCTATCCCTGGTCGTCCAGGGATGTTTATCATGGGAGGTTTTACTGGCCATGGTATGCCACAGATCTTTTTGTGTGGACAAGCTATGGCAAAATTTCTGCTCGACGATGTTTCTTTCAAGGACACAGGCTTGCCTAGATTGTTCGAGGAAACACAGGCTCGACTAGATGATACCAGAGACAGAGTGCTAGAGCTATATGCTTCTGTCCTCAACCCTTCGAAGCTGTAATAGCTTAGCCGAAAGTCATAAATTTGGTTGAATTCTAGCTCTTATAACTGAGTATTAGTAGTTATGGTAATTCTGAGCTGTATTGCCTCTAAGAAATGTGTTATAGGAATTAGTTTTACCAAAACACAGGCTGTTATCTAGTCTCTATAGGATTGGCAAAGAGCAAGAGGTTAGGAATACGCACCATAAGATATAAAAAGATACCCATTTTCATATAGTTAGAGCAATTAATAACTGCTAGAAGATAAATTATTTCTATAGAGGTAGCCTATCTTCCCTCTTTTGCTTTACAATATTGGATATAATGTATTTAGAATAAATACAGGATAGGGTTAACTCCTATAAATAATTCTCCAGACAGACTTGCGAGTTTTGAGGGGACATTGTGGATGAGAGCGACAGTTTTGCTCAAAAATGTATTTTACGTCGTAAAAAGAAGAAGAAGAAGAAGAAAAAAAAAACAAAAAAAAACAATGGAAAGTTGTTAACCTTAGGAAAGCAATACCTGAAGGTAGGGGAACTATTAAGTACCGTATTGTCATAGACTGCCTTGTTGCTGGATAGCCAAGGGTTGAAAAACCGGACGAACTTGTCTTACTATGCTATTAATCTTATGGTTTATGGTACATGAACTTGTTCAAATATAGAAACAGATTGATAAATAATAAATGATCCCCCACTAAAGTCGTGTACATCCAATGGCAATTAGGCCGCTCTGGAGACAACAAGTTTAGCAGGATGTAACAAATAATTAGAGAGGGGAAAAGCACTTACAAAGGTATTTTGATTGCAGCAAATTGGGGTGGCGGCGCAGTTTGCGGAATTCGTAATAGGTGAGCCTAAAAGAAAATGTCAGATATTTACTTCGTATAAATACCGCTGAGGAGAACTTACATGTTGCTCCAATGAGAGTGCTCGGGTTCTGGATAACAATGCCAAGCAGCCCCAATAGTAAACTGATTACAGGATTGCTTGAGGTTCCAACAGTCTGGCAGCACACCGGACTGGCTGGTGCATTGCATATGCCAGAAGCAGCGGTTGAGGTAGCAGCGGCAGATGTTTCGGTTGTAGATTCGGTCAAAAGTGCGGTTGTTGATGCAGATGTGACCTCACTTGTAGGCAGAGCAGTCGTGATAGCGTCGGTAGACTGTTCAGTGGGTTGAGTAACTGCGAAAGTCGAGGACAGCGATATAGCTGTAGTTATGTCGCTAAAGAGGGTAGTGGTTTCGGAACTGCTCGTCAGACTGCTCTCGGCACTAGATGGTCGGCAAGGACCTGCCAAAACAGCACTAAAAGCAATTGACAATACCAAAGCAGTGAAACGCATCTTGGCAGCACAAGTAGCTTGGGGGGAAATAAAAAGACAAAGGCTTTGATCGGGAATGTGGGCGGAGAGGAAGCTGAAATATCTTATAAGTGATAAATAGGAGGTAATACGCTAGTGCCAATAGTTCTATAATAGTCTGTAAACTAACCATGAACCGCTATCCAAGCGACATTAGCTGTATGTTGCGATGTTCTAATTGGCTCAGAGTGAAAAGTTCTAGCGCCACCAATTTAGAGTGCTCTATTGTTAGTGATTTTATTCCTGATTACAAACTTGATATCTTATCAGTCTATTTTGCAGTTGGATCTTACTGTAAAATGCGTGAGCAGGACCGACGGTCTGATAGGGGGCTGATCAAGACGCCACAAAAGCGGCAGTCTGTTGCAGATTATGTGTCGCTTGAGTTTGATCTTAAAATACCTTTAGGTTCTAAATAGGGAATTAATTAAACAATTTTAAGCATCTTATAGTTGAAAGCTCTTACTAACTTTACAGGACATATCTATAAAATGGTGTGACTTACTGGTGTGTCTTGAAATGTTTGATGCTGCCAGACCTACGGCAAGGCCACCGGCAGCGACTTGAATGTCAACGAGGAAGATGCTTGCAAACATGAGGCCCTTATTGTCTCTCGGTCCCAGATTTCATTCTAACTTGACTTGGGTGCAGCCTAATTAGCAGTCTCACGTGTTGCTCAGTAATGCCGCAAATGAGTTCAAACTACTCTTTGTCAAACAGTCCCCTCTGCGGAGATCCTGACGCTGGCTGTCGAGTTTCTAGTTAGTGGGTAGATAGTGGAATGAAACTGCCCTCATGTATCACTGGCAATAGTGCTTCTTTCACGAATACATATAAGTATCATTGGCCCACGACGCTATTGATTTGTTGTATGCTCTTCACCCAACAACTCGTAATCCTATTTGGCATGAGCCTGTACCACTGTATCTAAATTTCATACCTAAATGTAACAAAATAAGAGAGCTTCCCGTCCATCTCACACGATCCAGCTTCTTAGGGCCATCAATCGTATGGACCATATCAACCGAGTTACAAAGAATGTCGTGAGAAGAAATCGACGATGATAGGTGTAGCGTTGTAGCTGGCAACATGGTGGCCGGAACGCTGATTATCGTCATTTGGCACAGTACTCGGCCAATCATGGCCAATATCTGACTCATAATAGTGCTCAACCAGACCTTCCGTCGAGCCGCTGCCAAAACGGTAACGAACAGTGTTAGGCGCGATGTGTATTTCTTCGTCGCTATCTCCAAGGTTATCACGCAGAGCCCAGAGTTGAATGAAGTGCGGGATAGCAGGCAAACACTCTTTCCTGCGTGCTCCACCGTCATACCGGATGGTGGTATCGTTGCCGCCGTGGAACTCGATGAAGGGGACATTTTCACGTTGTGCATTGCATGGAATATTGACCGTATTTGGGTTGCAGGGCGAAGTGTCGATGTAGAATGCTCCCGATACAGGTGCGAACGCTGCAAAGCGGAGAGACATGGCGGCGTCGCAGGCCAGGACGTTGGTGAAGCCTCCGCCGTCAGACTTTCCTGTAGCGTAGATGCGACTCTTGTCTACAGAGTAATGAGACTCGATGTAATCTAGAATATCTGCGGTGAATTTGACATCGTCTGTCTTGACACCGGGGACGCCTTGCCATGTGTCCTACTTTGTTAGTAGATAGCCTTTAGTCTTTGAAGAACAGTCTCGTGAAGTCTTACTTGAATACCCTGAGGGTAGATGACAAATGATCCCGGGTTGAAGTCCGGGCTGGTAAGCTGATCGAGGTGCAGCTGGTCTTCTGCATCTCTAAGACCGCCATGGTAGGAAAAGATGGCAGGTGTCGGCTGGCCCTCACTGTATCCTGGCGGAATGAAAACGAGAAAACTACGTTGCTTGCCGCCGCTGGTGATGCTGACGTTGGAGACATGGCCTGGGGATTGGCCTGGTGGCAGCTGTTGACGACGTCCACCAACTAGTCCGGCCTTGATACACGCGGGCAACGCTGAGAGAAGCACAACACTAAGCAGCTTCATTATTAGAGAGTTTCTCGGGCTATCACTCTAGATAAAATGAATGGATAGAGTATTACTTAGACAGATACCGAATCTCAAAGAAACATCGCAAAGAAACAACGGGGAATCATAGGTGTATTTACGTTGAGCATTCGAGATGCAATTTTTCCCCTGTGTGAATAGTGCTCGCTCCACGTGCTCCCTATGGAAAGGTCTCATTCTCCAGTCTCTACAGACGAACCCATGTGCCTGCAACGGGGTTAAAGCGCGGTCAGCGGGGAGAAGGGCATTGCAGAGCCCGCTTAGCCATGCATATTCACCGAATTTGCCGAGATGGTCGTGTGATCTGTCTCAGCTTACATATACGGTGACTCTTGGCTGAAATAGGCCGGGATAAGATGGATTTATCTCACTTGCTTGTGGTGTTGGCGGTAGTGCACTCAGTACAAATTACTAATTATCATGTAGTTGGAATGCGTGATTAATGATTTGATAGATCTTAGTAGTAGCTGAAGCCGATTCACCGACTGGTGCTGACGCTCGGTGAAAATTAATCCTTGCATGACTGGCCGTTGTGTGCCGTTATTCCATTTCTGGGCTTGATCGCCTGTAAGCAAGATCACCGCCGTTGACGTAAGCTAGTATATCAAGTCCATGGGAAGTTTGGGATCAGTCATCCTGTCAAAAATACTGTGCTCCAATTACCTGTGTTGGCTGTCTAAAGTATGTTATTATGGCTTTCAGTCCCTTGCACAGTCGGTCTCTGCCATAAAACTCAACTCACCTTCCGCCCCGCCACTGATCGAATAAAATATTTTACGCAATGAGGCCAACATGCCTGCAGACTCGTCTACTTCGCCCGATGGACTTGAGCCGCGATTTTCACTGTCATCTACCACGCCACGCTCCAGCAAATTACCCCTTGTAGTGGGCGGCTCAGATCTATCTGTACGGACTCGAGGATTTGGATGAGTTGACTGGCGATGGTATAGCCGTGTTATATCTTGCTCATAAGCGAACAAGGACGTACCTCGTCACCAAGGGTATTGCCCATGAGATCTTGCTTCTTGCATAGATATAGAACATATGGGATGCCCATGATTGCGGTGACGATGAACATGAGAAACCATGGCGACCGGGAGGTGCGAAGGCGTGATGTATATGAGCTTTCTGTGGACTTTTTCTAAAAAGATTTCAGGTCCGGGGATGAATTCCCCAGGAGGGTTCCGTTGCTGATGTCCAATGGCAAGTATGATTCGCTTGTGCCGGCGCGCTTTTCTGAGTCATGGCTTGAGAGGAACAAGATGGCGATGAATGGGGAGTTTGCGACAAAAAGCAAGACCAGGCTTTTGGTACAGGATAATACGGGTCATAGCTGTACCATGGAGATGGTGGCTTTCATTGCGGACTGGATCGGGAATTTATATGAGCTGTGAAAGCATATAAGAGCCTATATCAATTATAGAAGCATACGAGTACCATGAGACCTGAATGGACTGCCGTCAAATTCTTATCATTATAAGATTTGACTATTCACGTAAGCTGCTGCCAATACTATTAGCCAAGATGCCTATTATCATAACGACGAGCAATCCATAGCTTAGCAAGCTGGTATTGAAGCATCGCTTTTTTTGTTGGTTGGCTCTTGCTTGTTGGTTCGCCCATGCAGTCACGTGTGGCTTGATGCAGGCTGCCGCCCAGACAAGGCAGACTTCACTTGCAGTTCTCAGCTCTGCCTTTTCAACCTTGCAGTCAATTTCTCACCGATTAAAAAGCGGTGTGCTCTTTCAATTGCTGAGAACCCGAGACGAGAGCCATGAGGCCATTCTTGGGGATGTCATACTCAGTCAAGGTGTCATCCAGTATGACATGGGGCGACAATACCCAGACAGCTTTGAGTACAAAGACTCAGTTGAAGAGGTTCTTGGAAGACCCAAAGCTGAGATCCGCTCTCTGATATCCAAGCTGAAGGGACTTCGCACCCGAAGAGCATTCGAGTCCGACATGAAAAGCTTTCTGACTGTCCTGCAACAGGATCCAGCGCTCTCCGCCCATCATCCTGGGGATGGTATTGATAGGCTATACGAGGCTGACTACCGACATCTCGACAAGCAAATGCCTTGTGATAAGTGCGGTTGTAATGGCAAGGTTGTGTCGCGCGAGAGACTCAAACATGGAACACCAGAGCCCAAAGTGCATTTTGGCAGAATTGCGTCTGGAGACAAAGTCATGAAGTCTGGAGAAGAGCGTGACAATATCGCGCGAAGGCTTGGCGTTATTGCATTCGAGATGGAGAGCGCCGGCGTCTGGGACAGCTTGCCTTGCCTTGTGATCAAAGGTGTAAGCGACTATGCTGATAGCCACAAAGCCAAGGCCACCCACAACTACGCTGCTGCAACCGCTGCAACATGCACCAAGGCTATACTGCGCCATTGGGTCGTTCCGGCCAACGCCGGTTAGTAGTCTGACTATCCACGCTGAATTCATGCTAACTGAGTCGCATAGAGTCTGCTGGAGAAGCTTATTCGCCTCAGTGTAAGTATATATACTCCTCTCTGGATTTGAAAGGCATAGCTAACATAGGCTGGATAGTCTTGGTACCTTTCGCACAAAATGAAGGCTTCGTCGGCCGACAGAACATTCTTGAGAACCTGCGGCAACAACTGAGCCTAGAGACGTCCCACGCTGTCGCGGCTCTCTACGGTCTAGGAGGGATTGGGTAAGTGGCCGGATGTATTGATAAGGTATATCACAGCTAACGCATTCAGCAAAACGCAAATTGCCCTGGCTTACGCGCACGAGATGCACACTAAGAATCCTGAATTGTCAGTCTTCTGGGTTTTCGCGAGTAACGAAGAGCGGATGCGACAGTCTTATGCTTCGATCGCGCAACGGTGTAGCATCCGAAATGACGAAGATTCCGGATTGAATATTCTTGAACAGGTTAAGCAATGGCTAGAAGCTGATCACCAAACGCCGTGGCTCATGATCATGGATAATGTCGACGATTTGGACCCTTTCTACGGAGCTAGTGGCCTAAGCAAGTATTTCCCAAGTTGCGCTCAAGGGAAGTTGCTCGTCACCACAAGGAACCGGCAAGTAGCTATTCGGGCTACTAAAGGTCGAGGCTTCATTGAGGTACAGCGCATGACAGAAACTGAAGCCGGAGAGCTACTCAGTGCACACCTTGGGGGCTTAAGTTTAAGTTTTGCCGATCTGTCGACATTGGCCTCGAAACTTGAGTGCCTTCCCCTAGTCCTCGTACAAGCCACCGCGTTCATTCAAGAGAACGGCGTTTCCATTGGCGAATATCTCAACCTACTTGAGAGCGATGAGAATCTAGTAGAATTGCTAGATGAGGATTTTGAGGCGAGCGGAAGGGATCCCCAGTCATTGCGAACTGTTGCCAAAACCTGGATGGTGTCATTTCGACAAATACGAGACCAAAACCAGCTTGCTGGCGACTTGCTGGCGTTTATGTCCATGTTCAACTATCAGCATATCCGAGAGAGCTATTTAATTGATTACACATCGCGTACACGCGGCCATGAAAAATCCCTAGAGCTTCTCAAGGCCATTGGTGTTCTAAAGGCTTTTTCTATCGTGCCCGCTGGACAAGACACCAGCATTTCCATGCATCGGCTGATACAATTGGTAATGCGAAGATGGCTCCGGCAACAGGGCACGATCGAAAACTTTGTGCTAGAGGCGACCATAACATTACAGAATTTACCTCTTGAAACGCTTAACTATATGGTGTCGACAGGCTCGCATTTGTCTTCTCTTCTATCTCTGGTTCACAATGCCCAGGGCATGCTTATATTAGAAACTATTACTATCCTCAATATATACAAGCTTACTATCGAAGAGTTGTATAGGTATATTATATATCTCTCGGCCATAACTACTCCGATAGAAAAAGAGTTGGATATTGTGGAAGAGATATTGGGCACTGAGCACCATTTTGTCCAGATTACAAGACAGCTTCTACATCAAAAGCAGACAATCATTACGAAGTTCTTGGAGATAATTGTCGATAATGGTCTTGATATTTTTTGTCCGGATACCAGCGATGTACTCGGAAGATGCGAAACAGACGTAAGAGGTTGTTCGCACAAGCGTGGTTGATAACAAGGCGATCGACATCTTCAGTTTCTGCTGCGACAAATCGGACAGAAAGACCCAGTTGCCAAGCTTAATTGATGTTGCCGATCAATCACACCAAGACGTTTTAACTGAACATTCAGTTCTGATGAAGGATTCAGGTAAAAGATAACCGAAAGATTAGTGACGTGAAGGCGGCCTAGGGTATCACCAAACCCAACCCACTCGAACCGGGGACGCACTGACGATCCACGTGGGTAATGGATCTCAAAAATTGATCTATTCCACCTGTGCTGCGACCTTAATCCACTAATGACTAACATAGTGCCGACGATCTCCCCTTTGCTGTCTCTGAGGCTCTGTTTTCTTATCTCCGTATGCTACTATAGGCAGTACTGCGCTGTTAATTGGGTCATGTATTGGGATATACAACCAGGTGATCGTCTCTACGGTGAGATATAACTCGAGATATATATCTTTTTTGTGCCATATCTGCTAGAGTTATATCCGAAATTTTGAAGTATCGGTGAAGGAGGAATTATTCCGAAAGGTCGGTTGAACAGGCGCAAAATGGAGTTGAACTGAGAATGTCTCCATCGGAGTAATATTTCTTTCCCAATAATCTGCTTATTTCCGGAGCCCCTTACCATATTTCATGCTCATTCGGCCCGGAATTCGGAGGAAAACGACCTTTCATAATGGAATTTCTGCGGTAGAATATGTCAAGAACATGTGTCACAGTTCAATAGTTCGAAAGTGGCCGGTTGATCGGTAAACTCTGACCAAAGACAGTAAGGTTGAGGGGTCAAAGAGGCTTCAAGCCCCAACGCAAAGCTAAACTTTGACAGCAAATGAGCTTATTCAATATTGACTTGATCTAATGTTTCACCGTAGAACAACTGTTCATTCCGTCTTCACAAAAGGCCTAGTGGCGTGGTAAGTTCATGACAAAAGCGGAAGCCCCACGAACTTGCAAGACGGAACTTGAACTCAAAGGATTCCCAAGTGCCGAAATTTGATACGTTGTTTACCCCTGTGGCGCTGATTCTAGTGGTGTGCCCCCGTGAGTCGAGTGCCATTTTAGTGCGTAAAGGTTAGTGCGAGATGACATACCATGAAGAAGCGAGAGGGGAAGCCGAGGCTTGATGGACATAAAGGGAAGTCTCATCCGAAGCCATTAGAAACTCTCCCGGATTAGGCTCGGTTAGAGAAAAAGATGGCGGAAATATGAGAGAGTCTGCACGGTGATGCGATGGTTATCCCTGTAGATCATGCATAGCGAGAGACGATCATACCATGCATCTGGAACCAAACACTTGGGTAACAGCAGGGATATGACCCTTGGCAATTATCTTTGTGGTTAAACTATTCAACAGCGTATTCTCCCATCAAATCAGATGACATATTAGCCCAAGAACCAAAGTGTCAAAGTGAGGGTCAAAGCGCACGATGCGATTCATCCAGAGACTTGGCTAGAAAACCTCGGTTCGCCAGTCCACGCCAGACCGTTCCTAGAGTCTGGTCCCGCTGCACTAATATCTCCAACGCCTGACATCCAATTCAGTGGGACCTACCGAGAAAACGTGGTCTGCTGTCATCTTGCATGTATAAGCCCCCCTTGAACCCCAGATTCTGTCTCTCTTCCCTTTCTTTTTTCGGGGTCGATCCTTCAATACTTGTTTGATCTTTTTATACCACTCCTTTATACAATATGTCGGCGACTACGACTGACATCAAGATCGCTTCCATAGCTATGGGTTTCACCCTTGGCTTTGGACTGCTTACTGTTTGGGAGGCGTGGAAGCAGACTCGACGGAATCGTAACCCCTTGCGAAGTTCTTATATTTACATGCTTTGGGGAGAGATTCTGGCCAACATCATCATTGCCATCATCGGTTGGATCTTTCTCGATGGAATCATCGGACCGACGTAAGACAGCCACTCAGCCGGTGTCGAAAGTGGCTTACTAACCGTCTCTAGTGTACCGGTTTTGTTCTTCATTCTTTTCTTCTGGGTCTTTGAGGTCCAGCTTCTTATGCAAATTATCGTCAACCGAATCTCTATCATCGCCGAACATCGATCTACTATCTTTAAGCTGAAATGGGGCACTGCCTTTGTAATTACTCTCATCAACATCGCCGTCTTTGTTATTTGGATCCCTGCCCATACCGTCCCTCCCGCCAATCAAACGTAAGCCATTCGTCAAAGGTTTCACAAATTGATACTGACCATTGTAGATTCGTACGCATCAATGAGGTCTGGGATCGAATCTCAAAGGTCCTCATCCTTCTTGTCGATGCTGGTCTCAACTGGTACTTCCTTCGAACTGTCAAGAAGCGACTAGTTGAGCAGCACCGCTTGAAGAAGTATGAGCCTCTTGTTGGCTTTAACGCTAAGCTCATGGTTGTCTCTATCCTCATGGACGTATGTATCCTGACATCACTTCTCCACCTACCAATACTAACGTTCATAATAGGGCATGCTTATCGGCCTCATGTCACTCCCTAATCAAGTCGTTTACATCCAATTCCATCCCGTCGCATACATGGTCAAGCTCAACATCGAAATGTCCATGGCCAAGCTTATCACGCGTCTCGCGAAGGGTGAGAATGCCGACGACTACTACCCCTCCATGTCGCAATCCGGCCACCACCAGAGCAACAATCAACGCACCAACGATGCACCATGGACACAAGGCAACAACGTGCAGTTGACACATCGATCGAAGGTCGTTGCTGGTGATTCTGATGAGGACTTGTCTGGCGGTGCTGGTCGACATAACGGTGGACCTGGTATTCACCGACGAACAGAGTTTGAAGTGACTGTCGAGCAGAACCCTTCGAAGAACCCTTTCAGGGAGAGAACTGAGTCCATTGACGAGTTACCTTTGACTTCAAATACTGGACATCCTAAGCAGATGGTTGTTGAAGAAATTAGTCGCAATCCTTCTATGTCTAGCAGCAGGAGATCATGAGCTCCTTCACATACATTCGTTAACTACATACCTTTACATAATACCTAATACCCCAATACGTCAATACTCTAATTCATCCGATGGCGCAAAATACCCCACGTGTTGTAAATATCTTCTCATCATGAATCGTAGGCCGTTTGGCCTCGAGAAGCACTGTCGCACGTACCCAGGACAGGGATCATAACATGATGAAACGACGCACGGCATTGTGTTGTGCTACGTCACAAATAGAAGCCTATGTGTTGACTTCATCAAACGAAATTCACTTTGTGCCCAAAGCACATGGCATCTACCAGGACTGTGGAAAATACTTGCTCCAAAGCTATCGAGTTCTAACATTACACACGATAGCTCTAACGTTACGCAAATCAAGGTATTTCGACAACGAGCATGGATATTCTTCGAAAACAACCGATTCTACTTAAGGAGCGGAATTGGCCGTCCCCATTTCCCAGGCCTGGACTATTTGGGGTTAATGCGACAAGTTAAGGTCTTTAATATCCCTACCCAGCTTGTGCCTGGCCCTCGTACAACGTTTCCTGTCGATACGACAAGCAGAAGCCCGGCGCCGATCTCAAAAGTGGCAGGACATGATGCAAAGGATCACAGGTAAGCTTTCGGCAATTGATTCTTCGTGCCCTGATTCCATAGGGAACCATGAGGTATCGTTGCCAGTCATTTAAGATCGGAAGCAATTGCTGGTTTGGCGTTACGGGGCCATTGTGAGATGGAGGAGTCAGAGGAGGCTTCTACGCTCGTTCATTAATTAAGTAGAAGTGGTTATTAAGGGGCAGATATCGCTTTAAATATGATTTTACTTCAAACAAAAAATTAGAGAATCTTATCTCATAGCCGGCTTTCTCAAAAATGTATTATAAATTTGTCAGATCGTGAAATGTGTCGGGGCTAGGAGCTAGGGTATTGATCCCATAGTACAGGGGTTGAAGCAGGGATCTTCAAAGGCCACGTGAGATATTGCAACCTTAACCAACAGATGAAACAAGATACGAAAATCTCTCAAATATAGATAATAACATCACAAATCAAGTACTGTCCTCGCTCCCCATCAAATCTTTTAACGAGGGGAAATTCTCTCATTTCTCGGCATGATAACCTGCCTTGATCCTCACTATGGATCAGGGGATAGTGAGGGTCGTCACGGGCGGATGGATGGATGGGCTTACGCGAGATGCCGTTACGCGCCCTGATACATCCACTATCCTACGGGAAACTCTTTATGAACCATGGGATCTCTTTACAAGACTTGATAAGGGAGAAGCCATTATCGGTGCTGAGCCTGTGACGTTGCTTCGCGACGTTTGTTCCGGGTATGATGACTCTTCCAAGAACTGTTCGGTTGTATGCACCAACCCGGAGAATCTGTTTGACTCTTGGAAAACTCTATGGCAATGCCTCTCCCTAACATCCTTGACGGTCGCAAACACGACATTTTCTACCCTCGATCAACCGCTGAGTGGATGGGTCAATGAAACTTCAAGGCAACAAATCGCGAGCGCGTTATCGACGTTTGGCATCACCAATGAGACTAGGTTCGACGAGAAAGTGGTTCTGAATCTCACATATCAGTGTGCGAGTGCAAGTTGCCGCGATACAAGCATGGGAGAGTGCACTATTGGCCAGCTTGACCCCGACTACTTTGCTAGTGATTCTCTACAATGGATCAAAGTTTATGAGGCCCTTGAGCCACTATGTGATGGACTGGAGAGTGACATCAACATTGATATTGCTGGGCCTGGAGTGAGTCAAACTTTTGGATAATGCGAAAAAAACCGTGCTTATCACTCCACAGGTACTGATAACATACATCACTCAAACATCTATGGTAGTCTTTGCCTGGTTGTTCTTCCTGCTGTTGAAAGTCAACAAGTTCATCAACACTTCAACGTCCATCTTTACGCACTTGTTCCGAAAAAGTAATCCTGGCCCCAACTTGCTGGTTCATCGTGTATCAGGGTTGGAGCGTCTGGAGCGCACGAATCTGGCTCACGCGACAAGCACCTTTCTTGCAGAGCTCCACGAAGCGCAATGCTTCTTTGTCGTTGCCATTGAGATTGCTCTGATCAACGCCAGTTCGAGATCAGCTATCTTTACTGGTGCCGAAAATTGGCAGAGCCTTTTATGGAACCGAGATAGCGTTCAATTCCTAGCCGGTATGGGAGCCTGGCCCATTATCTTGGGTCAGATATCTCTCCGACGAGCGCAGCTTGACTCGATGTACTATCTACTTCTCTCGACACTTGCATTAGTGCTTGCTGGTGTTGCAGCGGATACAGCTGCCAATCCAGATCCAGATCGGATATACAAGATGTTCCAAGGTCAGAATACACTCGAAGAATGCGGTGGCCATCCCTCACGTCGGACTTTCTGCGTTGAACAGCGAGAGAGTATTTACTGGTATGTCTTTCCATCGGGAAGCATATACGCATTTCTTGGGCTATTGGCCATCCTGTGGTGGGGGAAACTCTGGAACATGGTCAGGTCTCTAACATGGTTCGCCCAGAAGCACAAGTCGCTATCAAAACGGCAACTTGAAACTTGGGAATGGTTCAAATGGAGCGTTATAAATGCTTCTGTTCTCGCAATCCATGTAGCTGAAGCTGGTGCTCTGGCTTGTATATGCTTTGGGCTGGCGGTGATTCGTGCTCCGCTATTGAACCTGCTACTACGAGGAGAGACGGGAACCTGGAGTGTCGGACAGCTGGTTGCTGTGTTGATTTGGGCTCCGGTGATATCGAAATACGCCCACCTGGTCGTTCGTGAGTCCAATTTAACCACTGATTGCGATGTTATGTTAAATCATAATGCTAACCTTGACATACAGTTGGTGTAGAAAAGGGTTTCAGGCTTAGGTTGTCTAAAGCGTTTGAGATTGTGAAAAGGTCGGATACAAGATCTGGAAGTGATAATGAGGCGATATCTTTGACATAAATGAGAGAAATTGTGTGCAGTGCGCGTTCTGGACTTTAATAATCTATCTTGTCGATCGTTTCAATAGTCGACTTGTCCGCTGAACTATAATTTACCGATTTGGCAGCGATACTAAAACAAAGGATCAGCTGAAGTGTTATGCCATGCATAACTCCGCCCAAATGCAAGATTCATGGTGAACATCTAGCTAGATGCGGGCCGGCAATACTTTATCGATCTAGCTACCCACTATCGGCTTAGACCTGGCTCAAGCACTACTGCTCACGTATTCCGTCCAATGAGAGAACATTCGTCTTTTACTGAGAAGTTGATTGAGAGGTGTCTTGGTCCAGATTCGCCTTTCCACGTCGCTATATTATGCTTGATTGGTATCTAAGTGGCAAACTACTTTTTGCGCTTGCTGCTAGGAGGATGATATGACTGTCTATAAATAGCGTATTCGCATCCCTATAAACCTAACCAGCCATCTCATCTTCCACCAGCCCTTAATCTTCACATTGCCACTTCTAAGTTCTATATCTTTGTTCTAATAAGCTAGAGAGTCACTGTATTATACGGTGTTACCAACGAAAACATGGGCTGGAACCAGTGGGCTATCTTACGATTTGTCAACAAGACCAATGAAGATACACTGAAACTCAAGTTTCCTGATGCGAGTTATCACTAGGGTTGGCCATTCGCCCGATACGCCCGTATCGTTTTTAGCATTATCGTGTGATCAATCTTGTGAATTTGACCTGAACTTAGTTCATTCTCGAGGTATTTATACCTCTTCTTCGTCCCTTCTTGCAGCCAAGCCCTAAGGGCTTCATTGCAATATAAGATTCATGGTTATCGTAGAAGCTTTTGGGTAGAAGCTTATATCGTGGAAAAAAATACCGTGTTCCAATTACCTATATTAGCTGCCTAAAGTTCATTCTTATGGCTTGCAGTCCCTCATCAGTCAACAATGTGACAATATGAATATGACTGGAGAAGCTACTCTATTTATTTTACACTTAAATGCAGCATTTTCATGTTACACAAAATCTTCAATCAACATCTTCAACTTCAACAACTTCAATTTCAGCAGCTTCAGCACACCTTTCCCCTTTCAATACAGCATATTCAGTGCACTTATGCGCTATAACTTAGCATTCTTAGTACCTAAGTGCCCTATAATCTTGAAAGTTTAATGCGTCTAGCCATCCGCACAGCCGGCTGTGCGAACAGCTGCAGGGCAGGTGACAACTGATGGATGACTCAGAGGGCATAGATTGCTCGAAAGCTTGTTTACGCCGCATATGAATTCATCTTTCTCCCTCAAACATCTTTCTCTCTCAGACCTCTTGTTCTTCTTGCACTCCTCACTCCTCACTCCTCGAAATTCTTTCACATTCCGAGAGCTTGGAACACTTTATCTACACTAGTGCCTGACTTCTCAAACTCTTCAGTCTGGACTGCAACTACGCCATGCCAGCAGAGTTCCATTTCTTTCCTGATCTCCCTCTGGAGCTTCGGGAAGAAATTTGGAAGATGTCGATGCGTCCAGATAAGCCGGGTGTTCAAACATTCAGAGTATATCATCCTGAGCTCGACAACCGTGGACATGCACAAGACGTCCTAGGTCTTGGACTCAGTGGTGGCTCCCCACGCCATTACCGTTGGAGCCTGCCACCTTGCTTGCATCGTCTTGCACTTCCGTTATGGAACAAATACCCCGACAGCATTAACCACACGAACGACCAGAATATATCCACATATCTGATTGATTCAGGACTATGGACTGTCTGCCAAGAGTCCAGACTTATGATGGAAAAGACTTTTGGGACAAACCAAACGTCCGCCAAAAACCACTGGGGATCGAGGACAGGCTATTACTTCTCAGGCGGTGCCCCGTTATATATCACGATTTACCCACGGACGGACCTGGTTATCCTGCAATTCGACGACATGCTCAACTTTAATTGGAACTTTCTTGATGATCTCTTTTTTTTACAACAAAACGCATCATCACCCTGAAGTTTTTGACATCGGCATTGAGTATAACCAGCAGTGGGGGCTCGAACCGTATGAGGAAGAAGATGACGAAACCGATTCTTTTGCAATGACCAAATTGTTCGGGCTCGCTGAAGATACGATGTATCTCAATATATGGCTGGTCGATCACAATCTGAAACGGCGCAAAGGAGCTCCCCCTGATGAGGACAAGAAGGACTATGCCTTTCGGTTGCCGCTATTCACTATACCATTTTACGCAAGCGACAGAAAGTTCCTCAAAGTCGATCTTGAGCAAGGGGAAAAGTGTCTGGATCAATGGCAGTATACAAAGCCAATACCTAACGGGGATTACCGAAAGTCTTCTCTCTATTTTGCAGATCGACTTCGCCACCAAGTGTACGAATTTGCCAACAGAGAAGATGGTGTCGTACAACATGTTTCCTGTTACGCTGGTCTGCTTGGGTGGGATGACCTTTGAGAATTGACAGCGGGGTTTCGGGGGCTAAAAAGAAAACAAATTCCGTCAGATTCGTACGAGAAAGAGGAAAAGAAGCCTATCGATGGCTGTTTCCAGATTCTCTGGCGAGAGGCTATGGTGTCTTGTAATAAATGTCAAAATACTTAGAAATCATAGTAAAGCTGAGCTTGTAGCTTTTGAGTAACAGTGCTTGCATACTGCCATATTGGCCGTTTCCATTTATGGTATGAGTACTTTATACCTAGTGATAAACACCCTACAAGGCGTTAGAAAGGAGCCTGTTACGGCAACTTATAAGTGTAAAATGGATCTAATTAATAAACGAGAAATATAGTGGTGTGAGATACGATGACTACTCTCAAGTCCAGGAGTTATTACCTGGTGCTTTCACCAGTGACCTCATTACAAGACGTCACTGTATGATTTGACCTAGGGTTTCGTACCCCTTGACCAGATTGAACAGATCGATCATCATCCACTAGGCGAACCTGACCTTGGGCTTCTCTCTGCAGAGTGGAAGAACTTCTTGGGCTTCCATGGTGTAGTACTTCTTGACGGAGATATCAGATCAGGGCTGTAAGAATTAGGCTGCGTGCATAACTCTGTGGCATTATGCGATGTATTGTTAGAGAGATACAGCTATCTTGTCGCGCCAGCACTCTCTGTAGATGTAGCTGATACAGATGCTTTGGCTGAGCTGCCTACAATATCAACGCAACAAGGCTAGGGTGCACACGGTTTAAAGCGGCCCAATAACGAACATTATGCTTAATTTAAAGACCATGTAGTGATCAATTTAGCCAAATAGAAAAAAACCAAGCTACGGGCGCTATTACAGACGAATCTTAATTGTCGGTTCCACGGCTTCCTCTTCCAGACATAGACCATACTCCTACAGCCTTTCATTCGATTGAATCCGTTAAAACCCGTTCCAATAAAGTCTTGGCTTGTCAAAAGGCCCTTCTTTGATGTTCTTGGTCCCTGTCAACGTAACACTGAATTTGGCGTCATGGCTTGGCCTATGGCGTGCTCTACCAGTCTGGAAGGTCGTTAGAGTCACGCAATCGATAGCCAATCTACATGGAACCTAGGCTCAAAGGATCGACAATTCTCGTATCTTTGTCGATCTCGGAATATTCTTATAGATACAAATGATAAATGTAGGTTAAAATTCGAGGTTGCACTGCACTTTGCTTGTCAGCATTGCAGCATCTTTCTTTGTCTCGAGATTTTCCATCTCGTATCTGTGTTATCATGGGCTTCTCTTTATCGAGCTGGCGCCCTCAGCCAGAGGCTAAGCCAGCTGTTATCGATGCCGATCAGAACTATACATCTGATAGCTCTGATCCTGCGCTTCTTCGCGATGGAAACCTTGCTTTTACGCGTGTGCAGGGTGGAAACGACTCGAAGCCTTCGTATCAGGAAGCCATCGGTGCGCCAGTCGAGACAAACTCGCCTTTGGGTTATAATGTTGGATGGTTGACTATCATTTTCCTCAACGTCAATCAGATGATTGGAACTGGTATCTTTTCTACTCGTGAGTAACGTCGACATAATCTGCCAATAAAGCCTTGTGTACTGATCATGAGCAGCTGGAAGTATTCTCAACTCGACGGGATCAATCGGTCTCGCTCTGATTTACTGGTTTATCGGCTTCATCATGGCTGTTGCCGGATTCTGCGTGTACCTTGAGTTTGCTAGTTATTTCCCCAGTCGATCTGGAGCCGAAGTCGTGTACCTCGAACAAGCATATCCCCGCCCGAAGCACTTCTTTCCTATTGCATATGCAGTGCAGTCTGTTATCTTGTCTTTCAGTAGCAGCAATGCAATTGGTTAGTTGTTCGGAGAATACAATGTCGAATATTGCTGACTGGTTTTGCAGTGTTGTCTCGATATCTTTGGCGGATCGCCGGAAAGACACCCAGTGACTGGGAAATGAAGGGCGTGGCTATCGCTGCGTATACACTTGCTGTAATCTGTAAGTGTTGCGCTAGATTGGAGAGGCGAAACTACTAACATTAGTTCAGGTGTTATCGCTCACAACAAATACTCTCTCTGGGCCGTCAACGTGTTTGGGTTTCTCAAAATCATCACACTCATCTTGTCAGTACATCACCTCAGAAACAGTCTTCCTTCTAACTTCTTCAGTATCTCCATCACTGGCTTCGTAGTTCTCGGCGGCAATGTTTCTCGAATCCAAGACCCAAATGCCAACTTCCGCAACGCCTTTGAAGGCACAACCGACAACGGAAACGACCTTTCAACAGCTTTAGTCAACATCGTCTTCTCATACACTGGCTACGCCAATGCTTTCAACGTGGTCAACGAAGTCAAGCGACCGATCCCTACAATCAAGAAGTATGGCTTCATCTCTGTCCTTTTAGTAGCTGTATTGTACATGCTGTGCAACATTGCTTATTTTTCCGCTGGTATGTTACCTTGCGTTGGCAGATGTTTCACTGTTCCCCGTACTAACCGAAGTGCTAGTCCCCAAGAAGGAGTTTGCAGAGTCCAATGAGATTGCTGCGGCGGTGTTCTTCACCAGTGTCTTTGGCACAAGTGGCGCTGTGACAGCGCTGAATGTTCTTGTACTTCTCAGTGCTTACGGTAACCTTCTTGCTGTTCTGATCGGCTCATCACGAATGATTCGAGAAATTGGCCGGTAATTAACCACTGGATGGATATTTTGCATGTTAGCTTGCTGACAGTGAACCTTAGCCAAGGCGTATTGCCCTTTACGACCTTCTGGGTATCTACGAAGCCTTTCGGGACACCCATCGGGCCATATTTGTTGAAATGGGCCATGACTTTCATCATGATCGTCGCTCCTCCTGCTGGTGACGCTTTCCAGTTTGGTAAGATTCTTATATCACGGCCTTTCTCAATTTCTCATAGCTAACCATGAGTCAGTCGTGAGTCTGAAGACTTATCCCGAAGGTCTCTTCTTTCTGGCCATGAGTATCGGTCTTTACATCGTTCGCCGTCACAACAAGCGCGTTGGAAGGGGACCCCCAGAATTCAAGGCCTGGGATGTCTTCGCCATCTTCTTCATCCTTATTCAGGTCTTCATCATCGTAATGCCATGGTATCCCCCCAAGGGTGGCCCGTACGCTGGCGACGTGAGCTTCTGGTATGCAACTTACTGCGTAGTCGGTATTGCAATGTTCGTTTCCCCTCCTCCTTACCTGGAAGCTGAACCGTTGAACTGATGAAATTACCTTTAGCATGATTCTCTGCGGTGTCTACTACGTCTTCTGGATCTACATCATTCCCAAATGGAGAGGCTATGCTATTCGACCTGAAGTGCTTGAAGTTGATACAAACGGTGCCAATACTCATCGCTTGGTCAGAGTACCTCTTGTTGAGATTGAGAAATGGGATGCGGAGCACGATGAGGCTGGAAACTTGAGGCAACGTCGTGCCACTGAGAGTCGAGAGCAGACAGAAACTGTGCTGGCTGACAAGGAAGCTTGAAGTCACAAATAAGCTAGAGAATCGCAGAAAACTTCAGGCTTTCATCCCAAGTGACAAAAAATACTCAGGTAAGTTTAGTATAATTTAGGATAAACTTGGCATATTCTTCGATAAGATATTTTCTGCCTCTGATTCGAGTCTCAAGTCTCCTGACATCCCAAAACAAGCCAATTGAGTCCATTATAAAATCAGCCTGTGAGCTGTACAGTTCCTGTCGTTTATCATTGCAACATATGTATCGTTAACATATAGCTGCTCTCTGCCCTTTATGTACTTTACTCTCATCATCCTCATGCCGTCTTCTATTCGATGGTACAATAGCTGAAGGATGTACTCCCCCCATAGCAGCAGGTATTCCCATATATGCAGGAATATCCTCGCTAAGCTCAGGAAAATGCTGAAAGAAATCCGTCGACATCGTCCATGCGTTGATGTCCCTAATGCGCTGTTCAAAAAGCGGTGATATATGGTATTTTCCCGTGTGCGCATTGTGATAAAATGTATCTTGGAAACTGTCGGTCCAGAGTATTTTTAGGTTGCTCTGGAGAAGTTCCCAGAATGAGTTGTTGCAGTATTGGTGTTGTGAAAAGATTAGGCGTTCGCGGAGACCGGGCCTGGGAGAAGGGGTAAGTTTCTTGTGGTGGTGGAGGAGATGGAGTGAGGCTCAATTGGACTTGAACTTACCAGACGAAGAAGTCAATGCCGTATGAGTGCGGTAGTGCTTGCGATGGTCTGCTAATTGTTAGTATTTGTTGTATGTCACAAAAAAAGTGAGCAGTCGCACCTATTCCAGTACCATCGCGGTAAATTCGCGCGCCGTTCAATCGTGGGATCACCATGATACGTGATGAGAAGATGGCTTATCCTCAACGCAGCCAAACGCTCTGTATTCGCACAATTGGCGAGACAGAGCTCATCAACGGTGCGCAGTTTGCGCCACGTTCGGGTCATCTTTCCGGCCCTCTCAACGCTATCCCAGCCCTCAACTATGGCGCGCACTGGTATATCCTCCGCATTATACTCCTCAATCGCTATTTCCTCAGCGGATAGCTTTGTTGGTTTGACCAACGTTTCGTTGATTGCGCGCCAGATGTTGGGTTTCACGTCGTGATAATTTGACGTGCAGTTCGTAGGGCTGGAGCAGTGGCAGGAGATGGCGGCTTTGGGGATGATGACGTCGACTTCTTCGGGTGTTGGGGGAAGGCCTGAGAGGAGAGGTTGGATGGGTATGAAGCCGTTACCGGCGGGTGGGAGGATCGAGTTGTCGAAGGCCATTGTGGTAGGGTAATGCTCGTTGCTGACGGCAGCGTAGCTCCAGCCGTCGTAGGTGAAGGGGTCGTGCGGGGGAGGAGGGTTGATGGGGAGTTCTAGTATTGTAGAGTTGCTCGTTTCTGACGCCGCTCTTTGCGCCAATACAGGGACTATTCGTTCGTTTGGTGTGGAATGTGATTGCGATTGCACAGTTCCAGCATAAGCTGGCGACTCTGATTTTGTTTCTGATCGTGGCTCGCTTGCGGTGGTGGCCGAGTTATTATCACCGATGTGCCGACGAATGGTCGAGCCCAAGGAATCGAGAACCTGTAATAAATTGTCCCTCTCCTTGGTGACCTGGCCCAATTGGTCCATCAAGGTAGCTATCTGCGCATTAGAGTCGTCTTGTCGGAGGTTGTCGACCATGCTCTCCAATTGAGCGATGCGACTCTTTGTTCTCTCTCGCGCCAGGCGTTGGGCCTTGCGATCAAGCTCCCGCTTCTTGAGCCGGCGGGCTTCGGCGGTGGAAGAGGTTTGAGTTTCATTATACATGATGATCGCCTTCAGGGATGCATGCAATAATGAAAGGAAACAAAAGCGTAAAAAAGGTAAAAAGGGACCGGACCAACAGGCAGCCTTATATCAGTTGGTTTAGTTTAGTCCCAGAAGAGGGCTCATGAAAGTGAATCTGGGGAAGATGGATGGATTGACGCTACCTGCTAAAAAAGCAATTAGTTTAGGTACCTAGACTACTGCAGCACAGCACCTTAGGTACCCCTACCAAGGACAAGGCCAGGGAGCCCTCCAGGGACTTTGTTTGGGCTGTGCCTCAAGTCTCATGCCAGGGAAAAACAAGCTTCCACGCTAAAATGCCACAATGGAGCTGAAAGGGATAACACCGAAATTTGGTAGGTGATGTAATCAACAATAAGCAGGATGCAGCACCCAACGGCTAATTCCGATTTGTCCGGCATTGGGATTTCGGTGCTCATTTGTGGCGCTGCTCCGTTCAGCTTTTGTCTGCGGCCACATGTCTCGAGTTTCCGGGGCTCACTGTCACCCCCAGTTCCTATTCCTAAGCCTTGGGACCACCATCTCCACGGGGCGCTCAACGTTGTCGTCTGCCTGACTCGCAAACCAGTCCCGATTCAAATCTTGAAGTAACGTTCTGTCATCAAGATCCTGGCTACAATCAACACGCTTGGATCTTGATCTTTGAAAGGGTTGTCAATCGTGCATGCAAACAAGATTAGCGATTCAGTTGTGAGGCTACAATGCTACCATACGGAGCAAAACATGACGGTTATTGATCCTATTGAACGATGTGAAGCAGGGATATCAGCTTTACAGGAGTCTAGGGCCAAGCATCATTCCCTTCCGTATTTTGGTCGATCATTAGTTATTAGATCAAATACGGGATGACTTGACTTGGGATGTCACAAGGTGTCGCTCGCGTGGAATGTCAGTTTGGCGTTGCGCGTCAACACAAAACGGTTCTAGCTAGGCGAGACATTTACGGTAGATGGAATTCTACACATTGGCATATCCAAGTTATAATGGCATTCTCTTCTCTTCTCTTCTCATTCAAGCGTCAATTGATCGTCAAACTCGGAAATGTCTCAAGTCATCACAGACATTGTCTTGCATTTTAATTTAATTATCACCAAATCCATGGCTGAACCATACCTACCGCCACTACCCCAAATACCTGGTCTCCGTTTTCCCCCAAAACCGCCAAAAACAAGCCACTTACAGAACGCGCGTTGATGCCCCCCCAACAGCCCTAAGATTGTTCCTTTATACGACCTAGTGCCGTACCCACAGAACCAAGGTGAGGTTGGTCTACCGTGGCCTAGGCCCTCCTTACAGTAGAGCCGGACGTAGAGCCGCAGCGGGTCCGCCCTGTTACAGAGAGAGCCCCAATTAACTAAAACTACAGGTGACTAAGACCCGTGGCTATTAATTACCCGGGCTGCACGGAATTTCCTGGCGGAAGTTCCGACACCCAATACAACTTTTTTTTTTTTTTTTTTTTTTTTTTTTTTTTTTTACCGCACACCACTAAAAGATGAAACAGGAACTAGATAGGGCTGATCATGGAATTATTCAGGAAATGCATGTGAAAATCAATAAGATTCCAAGGATTATCTGAAGGTATTCCCGTGACAGCTGAACTCCAAGACACTCCCCGCGGGATCGACATTGCTACTGTAGTATCATTGAAAGCTGAACCAACCGCCAAGACCCATGTCGGATACAATAACTAGATTGGGGATCCAGGCCAACTAGGTTTGTAGACTGGCACCCTACATGCACGGAAACAAGGTCCCTCCCCATCATTCAATAGATTTCTATCAAGATGTCACCAAATTCCACTTCCCTCAGGGAGATCGTCGCCTTCACCCTGCCGCGCCCCTTTTTCACTCTTTACTCCTGCTTCAGACCGACTTTGCCGGCTTTGCGCAGGCCGACGCCTCCAATGAGAGCACAGAGAAGCATGAATGAGAACATGGTCCAGAAACTTGCCTTGTATCCTTCAAGAAGAGCCTCCTCAGCTGGCTTCGATCCCGCATGTTGGTTGGTGACAAGGGTTGAGACCACCTGCATGACGGCTAAGCCCATAGCATTTCCAAACTGCGACGCTGCGTTGAACACTGACCCTGCCACCGCCTGTTTATCCTCAGGAAACGTTTCAGTCACAACTATCAGACCCACTGTGAAGAGAACATCTATCGAGAATGGCATGAGTACCTGTGCGAAGAATGCAGCCGTCCAATACGTCCACGCAGGGTCAATGAGTGCCATGAGCAGAGGCGAGATTGCCGTCAGGACAGATGTGATAACAACGAGCCATATAGCAGGGATCTTGTGGACAACAAGACCTGTTGTGAAGTTGAGGGTCACACCCACTACGACGCTAGGTAAGATCCGAATAGCTGCATTGAGAGCTGATAAGTGCTGCACTTCTTGGAAGCTAAGGCCGAGGTTAATAACGTGGGGTACATCATCATGTCATGAACTGTTTTCGGGTTTAACACATACAATAGACTTGCAAACAGCTCTAGAGAGTTTATGACAGCGTTGGATAAGGCTATGGTTACGCAGATCGTTGTGAAAGAGTGGTTCCGCCAGAACGAATTCGGTATCAAGGCCGGTAGACCCTTTTTCACCTGAAGATGCATCCAGCCGATAAACAGCGGCAGTGCCACAAGACTGAGGCTTAAAAGTACAATGCTACTTGCCTCTTTGATGCGGTACACATCTGTACTGATGACACTACAAGATCGTCAGTTATGTATGTCGTTGATTTATAAGACGTGGCGCGTGGCTTACGCTAGAAAGTATGACAGCAGTGCCATGAAAGCTGAAGCGAGAAGAGTGCCGAGCCAATCAATCTTTATCGCAACGCTCTCCATAACATCTCGCAACGTTCCAAGCGGCTCGGACTTTGGCAAAGACCAAAAGCCCACCGCGGACAAGACAAGATTGATGCCACCGTAGAGAAACCAACCTGATCTCCAACCAATAGTCTCAACCAGCACTCCGCCCAGTACAAGCCCAAACGAGAAGCCAAGAGGTTGACTCAACCCCAAGCACGCAAACGCAAGATTCCTCCCCCGCCCTCTAGCCAACGTCTTTGTGACAAGGGCCACAGAGCTCGAGAGGTGCAACGCAAGCGCAACGCCCTGTAGGGCCCTTAGCGCAACTAGCTCTTCACCACGACGGACGAATCCGCTAGCGAGCATCAGTGCGCCGCTGAGGATACAGCCTAGAAGATCTACTGATCTGGCACCTAGCACGTCTGCAAGTGCACCAGCCAGGAGCAGCGTTGAGGCTGTCGCGAGACCTTGGACCGAGGAGGGCCAGAAGGCGAGGGATGGGGGCAGGGAGAGGTCGGATGTCATTTGGGGGAGGCCCACGACGATGAGACCGTTTGTAGCGCTGGTAACAAAGTTGACTCCTGATAGTTGGAATGTCACTACTATTTTGCGCAGACGAGATGTTGCTAGGGTGTTGTTGTCGCTGGGTGGAGATTCCACCACGTAAGTGCTTTGTCTTTGTGCCTCGGTAGTTGAGGACATATCCTGCAGGAGAGTTTCTGTCTGAGTTGTCATTTTTTTTTTTTTTTGTTTCTCCTCGGCAGTTGTTGTTGAAAATATGTGATATAATGCGAAATCTCTAAATTCCAATAACTATCGTCGATGTAGTGTTTTACTTCCCAAGACATCAGGCAAAACCTCAATTAAAGGGTGCCGAGGTCCACGCCCTTTTGCTGTGGAGAAGTGTCATGCAAGGGAGGATTCGTGGGCCTTTTTTTTTTTTACTCGAGGCGATGTGATCCAGGGCCCCGGAGTCAGCACTAACATGGCTTGGGAATGACAGGTGCCCACTTTAAACTACCTACGCGATTCGACTGTCTCGTACTTATTATCCCGTTATTTGTAGTGGGTTGCGCTTTTGCTACAGCATCTTTAGTAGATCTAATAGCCTAGCGACAGATCGATGCGCCGTCTCTTTTACTAGCAGTAGTCCAGGACCCAATGTGGAGGAATGATAAACAAACTATACTACATATGTGAAATTATTGTCTTACAGAGTAGTTCGTCCTATCAAAAGTTCCTCTAGGATCTGCGTCCGTTGTTCAAGGGTCGTCCGCCTCACCTCACACTCACAGATCCTTTCGGAGAGATGCTCCGCCTAGCATCTTCAGAAAGCGATCGCGCTCAACCTGGTTTGGCCGATACCACCATTCATCTGCGTTAACCTTTTCAAACCCCTTGTCTTCCCATTCCTTTAGTCTCTTGGAATCGATCTGATGCCAAGGTACCCCAAGATCCTTGGACACCTGATCCTTGATCTGATCCATAACTTGAGTACTGCCCTTTTCACCCTCGGGACCTTTCCCGTCGATGAAAAAAATGTCGTAGATTTTCTTCGTCTCTTCCTCTACCTTCTTGACATGTCGTGCCATACCGTTGACCATTGACTTCTTGTTATAAGCCACCGGCTTCATCCATTTCGCGACTTTCTTATAGTCAAGTTGAAAACCCGCGCTATCATAAGTAGGGGACCCATCTGGACCCTTATGGTGACATCGGTACAGATTGTAGAAAGTATCCAGCAGATCTGTGTGCTTTTGTCTGTGCTCGGGGATGTGGAACTTTGATAGAAACTCCTCACTGACATCGCTCCCGCGGTAGCGTGGACGTCTGACGCGGCCTGGCCTGTTTCGGTTTTGGTTCAGGCGCAGAGTCTATCTTGCTAGAGCGTCTCTTGTGACCTCGCGACGTGGCGTTGTCCTCGTGCGTGTCGGTTCCGTTCTTAGTTCTCATCTTAATCTGGAGATAGCAGAGTCTTGGTATGAAGTACTGTCTAAAATGTAGACGGGCGGTGGAGCTAAATGACTAGTTAAAATAAGTGTGAGGTAGGGAAGAGGTTAGGACGCGTCGGAGATGGGCGTCATTATCGCGTACAGATCTGATGTCATGTTCACGTGATGGTTTTTAAACATGCCTACCCTGCAAGCCACGCCATCATGAAAAGAAACTGTGAAACATCGTTAATGGGTTGAGATATGATAGTTCCTAATTGATTTAAGGCTGATCCTTGATATAAACCATAAAAACTATGTGTTTAATTGCTAGAAGTCGTGATTGAGGTCTGCTCTCGACTTCCTATACTAATTCTCATCTTTTCCTCCTCTAGAAAATATGACATTTTCGCGCAGACGGTTCAAAAAGCAAAAAGAATCTGATTAATTAGTAGGATATTTAAATCAATAATCATGCGCCACAAATGATGTCTAAAGTTTCAGAATTCGTCATTCTATGCGAACGTATAAGACTTTTCATCAGTTCTCAATGACCAGCCACGGATCATTCAATAGCTCCTTGGCCGTGCTTCGCTCTTCAGATCGCCAGGTCATCATTCTCTTGACAAACTGGATAAACTTTCTTTTTCCCTCGCCATCCATGCATGAAATGGTACTTTCGTAATTGAGATTGCTAGGTATGTGCCTGTGGTCTTTGAGTTCTCCTGATCTATCGTCAGTCACCTGTTCACCTAGGAGTTCATCAGAGACATGCACGTACCGTTGTTTTGGTAGAACAAAGCCGTTCTTCTCCCTTTATCCAGGAGATCTTGGGGTACAGGGCCGAGTAGTGCGGTTATCTGTGCCAAATGGGTCAAGTCGTCGTATTCTTTGGCTTCCCCTGGAGTCACCGGGTTGAAGAGACTTCTCTTTTCAAGTAAGCCCCAAAGCTAACAGTCTCATGGTTAGTCACTCTTTTCTTCAAGTCACATGCGACGAGAAACATTACCATGACTCCAAGGCTTCAGATATCTGCAGAGTAGGTGTACCCTGCGTTAAGAATGACTTCTGGTGCTCGGTAGATCTCGGCCTGAATCGCACCAGTGTGCAGCTCTCCCGGCCTGGAATGAACAGCGAGGTCAAAGTCAACCAGCTGTATGATACCCGTTGGTCGAGTAAGCGGTCCGTAGTTGTTTCGCGAAAGATAGATAGTGCGGTCGTCCAAGTGCTTTTCGGGTAGGGGGTTGTTGTATTCTTCGATTGCATCCTTTTCAAACATCTTGGGGTCTTCGATTCGTATCATGATATTGTCAGGCTTGAGATCTACGGTCGCTTTTGTGAGAAGGATGGGACTTGATTATCTGTTCATTCACTTACCAGCATGAATGATGTGACACTCCGTGTGTAGGAAGTCAAGGGCATGCAATACCATGTGAAGGAGAATCTTCAAGATATCTAGAGGGATGACGCCCTCAATGTAGCGATCGCAATACAGCCAAAGAGGTTCGCGCAGAGGGTCCAAGACGAGACAAGGATGGCGGCCAGAGGGACTCTCGAGAGTGAAGATGTTGGTAAGTTTTCGGATAAAGTGCCATCCTTTATGCTTCGGGTTGGTCCGAGTGATGTATTGGAGGATGTTAATCTCATTTTCTGCAGAGGCTCGTTGGTGTGATTCCTTGGTCGCATTGACTTTGATAGCGACGTACTTTCCGGTACACCATCGCCATCTTTGAGGAGTCAATCTTGCATCTAGCATGTCTCTTCCTTGTAAATTCGGAATGGAAAGCTTACGGTTCAGATCTCGAGCAAGCCAGACGGTAGAGTTGGAGCCGTACCCCAGTTTGGTTGCTACTTGGTATCTCCCATTCAGAAGCTGTCCCAGACGGATAGGGTAGAAACGATCCGGGTCGTAGTATGGAGTCTTTTCCTCCTCTATTGGGATTCGAACATTAAGGCGTGCTGCTGGAATGGCAGAGGGCGCCCATGGCTGGTGATACAGTGCCATGAAGGGCCTAATAATAATGAATTACTAAACCTAATCATTTTCTCTGGGGCTGCTCGGAGCGGGACAATGAGCAAAGCTTAGTCAGACTTGTAGTAAGCGCCATATCATGCGACCTAACCTATGAAGCGCTATTTTGTTTTGGTTAAAAGATGACGAGAGCGAGCGTGAGAGGATGCGCGAAAGAGGCGTCAATTAAGCTCTTCACGTCTCAAGGTGATTGTTGTTTGACGCCTCACATGTTACCTTCAAGATGGCGCAAGTGAAGAAAGTCAATGCGTGTTCATCCTAAGTTTAGTCTAAATTTATTAGAGTAATTAATAGTTATGAAAATATTCATCAAAGATTATCATAAGCTTAGGACTAAAATACTAAGGCTTAGGCTAGAATGGTCTGGAATTATGACAATAGAAGATATGTCTGCTCCAATTTATGTGTCTGTATGGCCAAAGATTTGATTTACATGTCGGAGTTGGTTTGTGTGTTTCTGGTTCGATTTCTTTGTCTTCTCCCGGCGCCTTATTGCTTGGTCGAAGAACAATATAGACGAACATTCTCCATTTATTTAGTAACAAACTGTATGTAGCATAAATTCACTCCAAAGGCAAGGTTACAAGCCTAACCATCCTCTCTTTTCAAAATGATCCTACATCGCTACTCTACTCATCGTGCTTTTATGCTCATCGTCTGGAAAGGTTATACGCGCTTGTGACTCTCGAATATACCATGGCCTCTTGAGGAACCCCGAACTATATGAGGCGGATGAAGTGAAGGTTGCGTAAGTATAAAGAACAAATGGCTGGGGCTATAGGGAGTTGCTAATCCTTCTTTCCAGCGGTCGACCCCATATCTCAGGGAAAGACCCAACATTCGTGAATCTGCCCAGATTCACAAGGGCAACACAATTCTAACTTCATTCCACTCATACAGTGATAGTAGCATGGTGTTCTCAAGGAAGAAGTTCAACGTATCTCAGACAAGGTTTCAACTTAATATGGATTCTTGGATAGCACACATGGTGGCCGGAGTGGGTGTCACTGCCGCCTTGATAGGGAGGACTATGAGTCAACCTACGCATACTTGGCGAGGCTGGCAGTCTTAACAGTCGGATCGTCGGACAAAGAAATGAGGTTACTTCGTAGGAACGGGGTGGTGCTACATTAGGATCTGAGATGTAAAGTGCAGCCTGAACTTGGGACTGAAATCGTATCTTCAACGTCTCATCCTCTACCGTAGATAATCTATCAAACGGTTGAAATTATATTATGTTGTTGATGAAGCCAAGTCTTGATATTATCATAATCATATTTTGCTTTCTCCGCCCTCCGTTCATTTTGTCTTTGCATGAGGCTCATAGTAAGCACCAAGACTGCAGTCTGTCAGTAGGCTTCCTCCAAAGGATCAAAAACAACTTACGCAATGATGACATAGCAGGCAAACATCAGAGCTCCTTTCAAGCCTATAGCTCTGATGGCAGTGCCCGCACGACTGAGGATCAATAGGTTGATCAACAGACCTGAGCCAACGAGTGTCGTCGTCTCAAAGACGTTGAACGCCATCTCGAGATCGCGGCCCAACATCCAGGCTATTAGTACCGTCAACGGCGCTACACAGAGCGCGATCTGGATCGCTGAGCCGACGGCGACGGAAATGGCGAGCTCAAGTTTGTTCCTCATGGCGACAGTGACTACGGTCACATACTCTGCGATGTTGCCAACAACTGGAAGGATGATCAAGCCGATCAGGGCTTCTGAAAGACCTCCTTCGTGAGTGACATCGTCGATCGTCTTGACCAAGAACTCAGCGTTCATCGACATGAGCGCCGAAGAGACAAACAGAACCGTAACAGCAGCTACCGTGCCGCTAGTACTGGAAGGATGCGATGGGTGGCCTGGTACTTCAGGCCGTTCCATAATAGTCCTCGACTGAACACTACCAACGGAGAGATCCCTCATCTCCGATCCATGAAACTCAGTCCTCGAACCTGAACGCGAGTGAGATCGTGAGTTCCCTCTCGATCGATGAGACAAGTTAGTACGAGACATCTCTCTCTTCCCACGCTCCTCCTCAGCTTCAGCTACGCTCAGCGTATCAAGAGTCGTGCTTCGCGCACGAGTTGGAACTTCCTGGTCAGCAAAGCGGATAAGTCGAGCACTATGAGATGTTGAGTTCTGGTTCCGTCGATGCTGGTGATGATCTGCGTGGAGTGGTTGCAATGGAATTGCTGGTGCTTCGACATGCTTGGGTCTCATCTCATACGCGAAATAGACGATGTAGATGACGAGGACTACTAGAGATGAAGCACGGCTCATACTCAACGCGGCTTCACTTTTCTTTCCCTTCATATGGAAAGTGTAGTCAAATGCCGTCTTTTCCAGTCAGTGGCCTGCATGAGTGAGAGGATTAGTGAACTTACGGGAATGAGAATGACAAAGACAGAGACGAAGAGGAGAGCGGCCAGGAGCTCAGACTCTTCCATGCTGCTATGAGGGTCGATGTTGGACATGCTACTCGCAAAAAGCGCAGAGCCCAAAATAAGAAGTAGGTTCACAAGAACACTACCCAGAATCGATGCTTGAACGATGCGAATGTGGTTATTCACCAGCGCAACCCTAGCAAAGTCAGTTCTCACTCTGAGACTCAGTCTCATCTCAACTTACACCCTACAACATATTAGCAAAAACTCTTTCAAAATCTCACAATAAAACTCACAAGATGATCAACTCAACAAGATTTCCAAGCGTAATATTCAAAAGCGCACCGACGGTATCTCCCGCATCAGCAGCAATACGCTCCGTCGCCTCGGTCAACATGACAGAAAGCGGCACAATAGCAATCGCATTCGTCATGAAGATGGCAAGGGGATTAATCTCAAAAGAATGCGCCACCAGCCCAATCGGCACGAAAACAAGCAACCAGTTCAATTTCGACGCGACGACCGTCGAACGAATCTGTCCGAAAAATGAGACTCCTTCATGGTTGCTGCCAAAGTCGAACTGGGTACGGTCCAGAGGCGGTGACTGCGTCTCTAAATCATTAGAGTTGGAAACTCCAAGCTGTTGGTATCGAACTCCGTCTCCTAAACGCGATGATGCACGAAGCGCTCGCTTCATGGTGTCTTTTTACGGCTTGCTTGATCAGTTTTTCTCCGCTTCATCTCACTAGAAATCTCGGTAAAATAAGGGGGGATTTTGGCGCACCTCGTATACTGAAATCAATTCCATGGTGATTCAGCGGGTCAGGCGAGTCGTCTTCATCTTCGCTCGCACTTGAAGGTGAGCAGTCATTGTATCTGGCAGTCTCCGTAGCGAGGGAGGGACTCATTGAGGTTGGATTTTTGGTGAAAAGATAGAATCTGAAATTGTGAACGAGAAAGGGGGGCTCATAATTTAAAAGGAGGTCGCTGCGATAGTGAGTGAGAAATCGCTAAAGGTGCGCGCTAAGGATTGTTGTCAATTTACCCCTGATTACTTAGGCTAGGTACTTAGACCGATAATCTTTTGTGCCTCCCTGTTAATGTTAATTGAAAACATTGGGGGGACCCCCAGTGGATAGCGAGTGATTTAGCGCATAACGAGGGAGATTCATGATTATCTGCATTAAGCATAAAGCACCGCCTCTGCGCCATTTATTCCATTCGTCTGCCGATTTAGCCTGAGACTTTGAATAATATCTTGTTTTTTTGATGTTCTAATAAGCTTCTAAAGTGTTTCTAGCAGGTAAAAAGGTTGTGTGTGCTACCCTGGTCAAACTCTCGCGGGAGATGACAAGACCCCGCCCGAATGGAGGGTCCAGAGGCTAAGTAAGGTTGAGCATTGACGAGGTAAATCGCAATTAAAATCTGTTTAAAACCGAGGGGCTCAAGCTTTGCCCGTTTCAAGGTGAAGCGTCAAGCGTAGCAGTAGAATAATGCTGATCATCTCTGTATCTGTATCTGTATCTGTATCTGTATCTGTACTGTAGGTGATGATCAAACAGCCGCAGAGACAAAATGTTAGCCGGTTGAGCCGCTGGAAACAAGCATTTGCCAAGGCTCTTATGACGCAGCCTCAATGCTTGCTTGATTTGCTTCTGTTGGTTCATGTTTCAACACCAACTGCTTCTTATCTTATCTCACATGGACGTGGAACATGGCTGCATACTGGTATTCTTCATGTGATGAATTAATTGAGGCTTTATAGCTAGCTAAGACAGTATTTCCCGCCATTCCTTAATTGGTCACGATGCTGTCTTTTATCACAAATCCAAACATTGTCGTAGCCTTATCCGAAAGCTTTGTCTAACAACTTCACCTCGAGATGATGACAAAGCGCATACAGTGAGACTTCATGACTCCTCCGAAACTCTATCATATTACAAAAGTTCGTACGTTCCAGGTTTCCGTGGAAATAAACTACCAAACCGTTCATATCTATCAAAGTCCAATGAGGAGGTATCGCAAGTCGATTACGTAGACGACCCGCAAAGACCAAGCAAACAATGCATTCTTTCGTTGTTTCTCCGGCAGCTACCTGCCGTTGACGTATTGATCCAAAAGACTATCGTATGGTTTGTCCATGTCATTGATTGGTTGACGTCTGTGGCGACTAAACGCTATGGCAAATCCCGGTCGATCTGATCTTCTCAAAGGGACTAACCTCCATATCGGACAATGTCGAATACCGATATTTATAATGAAAAGGCCGATTCCGAAGGATGTTTTGAGTTCGCATAGTTTTACTGAAGTATTTAATGAGGCCCAGTAGGACGGTCTTCTCACCTCTCATTACCATCACATCTCAAGTACTCAACAACAGATACACATCACCATGTCAATCAAAGCAATCATCTTCGGCGCAACTGGCGCAGTCGGTCGTGCCGCAGCCCTAGAAGCCCAATCCCGCGGTGCACAAGTTACACTCGCCATGCGCAATACCAAAAAGCCGATCCCCGGCTTCACTCCCAAACTCGAGAAGAAACTAGGTTTCACCCGCGTCCAAGCCGATCTCTCAGACCCCAAGTCCGTTGAACGCGCCGTCTCTGGGTCAGGCGCAACAGTTGCATTCTCATATATCCTCTTTGAAGCAGAAGATGGTCTTCTGGAGACATATAAAGCTATGAAGAGAGCTGGTATTACGCATGTTGTTCTACTCTCGTCGTTTTGTGTTACCGAAAATGGAGGTGCGAAGCCATCTTCAGAGGCAGACGAAATTCTTGCTGTTGTTCATGGAAAGGCTGAACTTGCGCTTGCGGAAAGTGGTATTGCTTTTACGGTTATTCGACCGGCTTATTTCTCGAGTAATATCCAGATGCTGGAGGATTGGGAGGAAGTCAAGTCAGGACAGCTAGAGTTAGCTCATCCTGATGCACCGTTCGACTATCTCGCGCCTGAAGACGTCGGAGCTCTCGCAGGTGCAAGAATTGTCGAATCGCCACCTACTTCGGGAGAGTTGATAATCACACAATGCGGTCCAGAGCTTATGTCCCAAAGAAAAGCATGGAAAGTCGTCAGTGAAGGTCTAGATCTGGACATTGCCATCAAAGAGATCAGCAGCGATGAACACAGCGAGAAACTCCGAGGAAGAGGCTTTCCTGAACCGATGATCAAGTCTACCGTTGAAAGACTGGCTGATCTTGCGCGTGATCCAACGAGTTTATATAAACCTGATACGTACAAGGAGGCTTCGATGAATTTTAGGAAATATACCGGAAGACAGCCTACTACATTAGCGGCTTGGGTTGGAAAGCATAGAGAGGAGCTTTTGGCCAACTAGAACAGGAACACTGGAATAGACTCTGTCAGGTTTTAGTGCAAGAGTAAGATAGTGGTTAAACACGGGGCTGGAAGGGCTCTGTTAGCCCAGACCATACTTTGGATGTATCTATCACCCTTGGGGCCTCATGCCGCATATAGCCAAGCTAATCGGACAACTTTATCTGATATCTTCACCAAGAAACTCATCAAACACCTCTTTCAAACCTTTCAGCCAATCAGATATCTAGCAAAAGCCCAATGCAAAGATCCAACGCCAAGGCTATCCTGTCAGCATCTTGCAACAGTACCGAGAATCCAGAACATTACTCTTCGTATGACCGTATGACGCCAAGAATAGCACACTATCAAATATGGTCAGTGCAGTCTCAGCTCGTGTTTCCCAACCCTTGACAACAAACCTCGTGAAACCAATCCCAAGCAGTTCAGCTTGACCCCTACTGTAAACTCGCACAAACCTCAAGGTATCAATAATCCGTATCACAAAGGATCTTCAGATGGTACAGTGGCAGCCAAAGTAACCTCAGTCCCAAGAAAGCCAAGTCAGGGGTTCCCGTGCTTCACCGCCCATGTCACAGCGTTACATGGAGCCATCTGTCACATCCCTACCCCCAGTAATAAAGGCTAACTTGCGAAAACATTCTTATTAGCGAACCCATGTTACCCCTTCAACAAAATGACTTTGGCCCTACCACTCAGTCACGCGACCAACCATGACTCTCACCATCACCATCACCATCACTATCACTGCACATTACAAACAATGAGTAGAAGTAATCAAGTATGCATTGGTTCAAAAGAATCCTCTAGACGCTATACACAAATGATTCCAAGAAAGCAATGCCCAAAAACCATGACCATAGCGACCGTGAATACAGTCCCCCCCGATTCCCCTACCTCCAAAAACTCCGAGTAGGATTCAAGTCTGGGTTATAAAAGCCAAAGACAGTAATAAAAAACAATGATGAGATGGATATTTATCCGCCCGTCCCTTCTATCACGCATCGTATCATCGCCTTTTTACAAAGAGAAGAGGTTATATCGAAAGATTATGTATTTCGCTGTTCCAAGCTTTCGATCGAAAGTTTAGAGCCCGTCTCATCCATCCGGGGATAGCCAGGGTTGTTCTGTTGTCATGCTTGTAAAAATGCAATGTGTGTAGAAAAGGTGCACACAATATGAGCAAAGTTTGTTTCCCAAAAACGCCGATTGATGCAAAAATAATAGTAAAAATGATGTGTCTATGCGGACAGAGAGTGATAGCGCCAGAGACGTTGACGCTCGAGAACCCACCATTGGGCTATCGGTATGGCTTCGTTGACCCACTGCGCAGCTTCATCGCCGAGGGCGGATTGGACTGCTGTTTCGAGCTCTTCGGGTGACCATGCTGATACAGGTTTGAGCTCCATTGGGTCGTTGACGGCGTCGGTGACTCGGTACTCGATGACTTTGTTGAGGGGTATAACCAGACGCCAGGGGACGTCGGCGGATGTGATACCGAGCATGCCTGCGCCCGAGTTAACGACGGAGAAAGTCCAGGCTCGTCGGTCGCCATCGGTTTTCTTGTATGGTCGGATGAGAGATTGACCCTCATAGTCTTGGACGAGATCGGAAGCGATGTGGGTGTCCTTCTCGTTGAGGGAACCGCTGTTGATAAGGAGGTCAAGGATGGTGGGGAGGATAGAGATGGTGGTGGTATTGGCGTCGTATTGCACTCGAGGGAGGTGAGGATGTCGGAAGGTCAAGCCGACTCGGTAGTTGGAGATGAACTGGTTCTCGTATGTGCCCTCCTTGCCAGCGTCGTCCTTGAAAGAGTGACCGTGGTCGCCGGCGAAGACGACGAGCGTCTCGTTGGAAATACCTTGCTCGTCGAGGAGGTTCATCAAGCTAGCCATCCAGCCATCGTGGTAGCGAAGAGTGTTCAAGTACCGGTTGAAGTTGTCGTGCACCTTGTTCATGCCAGTGTGGGAGACGTAATCGTAGTAAGGAACGCCCTCAGGAAGACCCCAGGCGTGGTGGGTTGTACTGGTGAAGTGAGTCAACCACATGCGCTGGTTGTTGGCTGTCGTATTGGTGATGAAGTCCTGAAGATGGGGCATAAGGATGGGCTCGGGGTAGGCGAAGTAGTTGATCTTCTTGCCCAAGACGTCCGACGTGTTGAAGCGCCAGTGGTGCTCGAGCTGCTTCTTGGTGATGATGTGCTCGAAGCCAAGCTTAGCATCAAACTTCTCCTGACGATCGTACTCCTCAATCTCAGCCTCGAACAGAGCAGTCTTCCACTGCAAGTCACGGAAATCGGCGTCGTCAGAGGATGTGTTTGTCTTGACCTTGTTCATCATACTGAGGATCTGAGGAATGCAAGGCTGGTAGCTGTCGGTATCGGCTTCGGCAAACTTCTCAACAGGCATGGGATAGGCACCGCAGTGGTTGGCGCCATAGCTCTTGGTTGACATTGTGGCGGCGGTGTAGGCAGTTGCTACGTTGATGCCGCCAAAGCCTTCCTCCGCTTGATCGTGCCAGGTGTAGTTGGGCTTTGCGTATGGCTTGCCGTTCTTGTCGGTGAATCCTTGCGAGAGGCCAGTGATCTTCTCAATGTGAGGCATCATTCCGGCCAATCGCTCGTTGGCCTCTTCCTTCTCCTTCTCGCTCTTGTTGAGGTCCATAATCAAGCTGTGGGTGTGCGAACCTTGCTGCAGAGGCCAGAAGTCTTGACGCAGACTTTCCATGAGGATAAAGACGACATGCTTGATCTTGACATCGCCATTGCCGAGCGCCTCCTTGAGAGTGGGGAGAATATCGTTGTCGAGGTTGGTGATCTTTAAAGGATCTTGGACGGGATTGTAGTAGGGATCCTTCTCTTGGATCTTGACCTGAGGGCACTGATGTTCGGAAATGATGGTCTTGGGGTTGCCAAGCGAACCATAGTAGCCGTTCTTGAATCGCTTTGGATCGAATCGGAAGAAACCGCGGGGTAAGTCTCCCTTCTCGGGCAACCAGTCAACAGAGTGTTTGCGGTAAGCCTCAGCAAGAGGGCTCATGTCCTTGTTTGCCAAAGGCGCCCAGCCCTTGAAGTATTCGCCGTCGGGCTGTTTCCATGTCGTACTGTTGATCAACTCGGGGAAGGGGAAAGCGTTCTGGATCAGACTTCGCTGCCCTTGGCAGAAATCGGGCTCTGGTGCGAAAACATCGAGCATCGAAACGGGGAGCGTAACCGACAGTAAATCGTATGGCTTTGCAGGTCGAAAAATCCACGTGAGCATTAGGAAAAGAACAAGCGCAATCTTCCACAGCCACGAGAAGAATGGGATTCGAGTGAAGAATCGAGCAATCTTGCCTCGAATTGTGGTAGGCTTCTCCGGGCCCATACGCGGGGCGTTGTCGGCGCTGGATCGGAAATCCTCGTCCATCGAGTATGTATCGGTCGATTCGAGATCGGTGTCGGCATTCTTGAGAGCTGAGTATCTACCGCGTTGGATACCGGGGATTCGCATGCGAAAGCTTCGGAAGTAGGAGTAGACTGGAGAGAAGGAAAAGTCAGCTGGCGGACCAAAATAGCCGATATCGCAGATACAAACCTGAGAGAATGTTGTCGCCAATTGCGCCCAGAAAAGCACCGAATGCGCGGTAGAAGAAGCCATGGATGGGAATAGTGATGATGAGCAGACCGATTCCGCATGCTATCACGGCCTCGCTGCCGCTGAAAAGCACCTTGAGACCCTCCTTGCTTGTAGCGTACGCCGTCGCATCGCGCCAATCAAGCTCTCCTCCCGTCTTTACGAAAAATCCAAGCTGCGACGCTGAACCGCCGACCGAAATTAATCTGCCAAGTCGCAAAAAGTCAGTTGTGCTGTTCTTGATTGGGGGGGCGAACTGTGCCGCGATCGATCGCCGAGAGAAAAACATACGTAGCTATACTACCAATGAAACATCCAATCCAAGCCCAAGGAGTCCTGGATTGACTCAAGAGCAGCCTCGCAATGCATATCGCTAATAAGTCGAAGAGGAAGAATGTCGGTAGGTAGAGAATAAAAGCCGAAGTCGGTACTGTCAAGAAATGTGTCCACAGATGTAGTAGTTTGCTGGCAAGTATCGAGACGAAGAAGACGCCAAAAACATAGGATACCGAGAAGAGGAAACACATTTTGCCTGGGCTTTTGCGCGGTCCGTCGTTGAAGGGGAGACACAGACGCAGTGGCCGCTTGCTTTCGCTGATTGTTGAAAGGAGGGAGGGGCGCGCGACGATGAATTAGAGATTGTAATGGGGAAGAGAAAAGGAAAAGGGAAAAAAAGGGAAGGGAAGGGATCGGGGAAAATGATGATAAAACTGAGCCAAGAAGTCCCTAAGCTAAAAAGCTGAGTACAGTGCAGGCCGAGGTGATTATAGCGAGTGTTGCATTGGAACAATCTGGTCTGGACTTGGGCCTGGACTGACGTTTGCCAATGAATGGGAGAATGTGGGGTAGACACCACCCGAAAAAAAAACACAGAGAGTCGCCAAATAAGAAAGGGGTCGCGTGTTCAGGGGTCACGAATGGCCCCAAAAGTAGCTCATTAGCTCCTCGGCGGCCAGATTATTAGGGGCTCGTTTTAGCAGGGTACAGTCCCCGATTATTTTATTTTTGAGAAAAAGGGTACCTTGCCATCGCCGCAACGTGGCTAATACTGTACGTACATATATTTAAGAAAAAGCTTGGCCATCAAAGCTTATTGACTCTACAGTTGGCGGAAGAAATTGACCGGCTAAACACAACACATTCTGTCATTTGCAGGTAAGCGCCGCTGATGGGCTTGGAGCTGCTGCCATTGTGTGTTTCTCTGCTACGCCACTTTTCAACGCCCAGGCAGGCAGGCGGGCAGGCAGGCAGGCATTGGATCCCCGGCGTGCGTGCATGTCAAGGGCCGCCGGGGCCGTAATAATGCTCTTCCGGGCTGGGGTTAAGGCTGTTTGTAGTAATTACCGCGTGGCACAAGTCCCAATCACCATTGAAAGGGAAAAGGCTGAAGATTTACACCGTGAAACCCAGCATGCACCGCCACCAGTCTGCAGCAACTTTGCCTTGATTTGGGGATCCCTTTGAGCGGGGAACGTTGTATGCTTCACAGTCATCTCGATGATGGATTGGGATCGTCTTATGGATTGGATTATCTATCCTTCCTCTTTGCCGCGGTTGCAGGACGACAGGAATGCTTGGCACAGTAAGCATAAACTAGATCCTTCAGCCCTTCATAAAACTCGGTCATCCTTTGCAGCATTTACCCGGGATGGGCCGTCTGCTGCACTGCAATGAATGCCTCAGTAGCAGTTTCATCGTACAGTATGCTCACCGACGATGAATCCTTTGACTCCCATTTACGCACCTTGCAATATAACTGGTTGTCTCGTATCCCCCAGGGCTGACTCGTTGGAGTCGAGTGTCGTGTCGCATCGAACACTGAGCGAGCGGGTCCCCGTGTAACAACCCTTCTAGCGTCCTTCTGTCATAAAAAAAGAATCAGAGCCATTCCAACGGCGGCAGTTCACCTGCAAAGGCTGCATTGACAAGCGGGGCCCGTCTCCTTTTTCGGTCAACATCACGTCCAATCCATAACCAACAGAAACACGGCCCGGCATCGTTAACCGTAAAGGTCATAACATATTTCAGCGTCATTTCCGCCAATACGAACATCTCCATCTCATAGACTTTGTTAACCCCTTCAATAGCTTGCTCTTTTGTGTTCCGTTACCCGAGAAGCGCTGTCTTTGTTGGGTATGCGGCACATGATAGACGATCAACCTCCACTTGTCATACTGCTGGAACAAGCCATGAAACACCTTGTTCCTTGTCACATCTGTCGATCATTAATTTCTCGTTACATAACTGACGGAGTCTCTGCCACGGAGAAAAAAACAAAAAGAGTCCAAGTGTCTGGTCTACTGGTATGCTAGTCCCGTAAAGCCAAGCTATTATTTTCTCTTGGTCATTGAGCACGCGACATCAATACGATGGCCTCGGATTTACCGAAAATTTTAGTGCTCAAAAATGGCGGCAATTTGCTTGGTACGAGCGTCATCAATATTGGCACCAGGACAAGCTTTTTTGGGCCGTGCATGGGGAGCTGACTAACACTTTTACCGCGCTAGCACAGATTCCACTGTTTTTGTTGACTGTAGGGTAGACTTGGTCTTTAACTCGCCTTGGATTAAACAAGACTATTGACAGGATATATCACTAAATCTGTAACAGTCTATCGGTATAATCTCTGCCGTTTATCCGTCTAGTGTATCTTTCAGCTGAGGCTTGCACTTAAAATGGGCCAGTCAAAGATTCCAAAACTGTGGGAAAATATATTGCAGTATCCAGTCTGTACCTTCAGGTGAAAAAAAGAGCTCAGATGGAATTCTCCAGGATGGCTTCTATTGTCTAGATAGAATCGAGGCTGCACATTGTCTTTTACCCTAGAGTATATGCCAGCGAAATAAGCCTGATTCAGTGCGTGCTGATGAGTATGGAACCCCGGGTTAATGAAAGCGCAATGAGGGGCACATTTTCATCAGTCGCCTCGTGGTTGGACAAGCTTGAGATGACCAAGAATCCTTTTCTTTCCTTACAAACCTCTGTCTCCATATCCCTATGAAGGTGAGGCGCGCAATAAATATCGGCTCTCAATGTCATTCCAATGTCTCATTCTGAGAATGTTATCTACCCTACCACGGCTGCCTAGCATCTGCCTAACATCTCCCCTGTCCAACACGTGATTTCGCGATTCTTTTTCGCGTGAATTGTTACAACGAACAGCTTCCGCCGTGTATAATGAGGCAAAATGTGGATATCCGTCCCCAAACGCACAGTAATATCGCGCCTACATAAATGCGGCGCGTTTCCCTTCAAACAATTGTCCTACAAACTCCAGCACACTCTCCACATTCCGTCAAAGTCGCAGCGCTTGGTGGACGCGATGTTCGCCAAATATGATCCTCCAACAGTCGGCCGTTATCCTGGCCTCGGCATGAATCTTCGATATCATAGCTATTATGACGACGTAACCTATCCAATTGGAATCCACTATAACTCTCGGGGTGCTGAATCCGATATGTTGCTTGTGCGAGAGGTCGCCATGATGATTGTCATGAATGAATTGACAGATAAGACTGATTGGCATGTAAAGGTTTGTATTGACCCAACAGCGATCAAAGACGAAGCTTATCAGATCAAAGGTTTTTGACGATGCCATCACCGAAAAATGGATCCAAGAAGCCCTTGCGCTTCCAGTAGATCCGTTGTATGATGAGATTGTGCCACTTGGAAATCCCACCCACGGTGACCCCGACAGACTTAAATCTATCCTTGATAGGGGCTGTCTCGAATACGTGAGAACCCCACGTTTTTGCTCGTGTTCCATGCTCATTGATGTCAGTGTATCAAAGAACTCCGCGTCAAGGCCAAGTTCTTTGAGAAAACCGGCCTCATACCAACTTTAGATGCAAATGCAACGGTCATCAAATCAGATACCTTCATCGATGAGACCCTGCACAAGCGTCTTCAAAGTGCATTCGCAAAGCTGAAGGATGAACAGAGAAATGACCCAGACTGGCATCCTCGAACCAACGATATGGTCCAAAACCTTGTGCACCCATCTCTTTATCCCCTCGTGTACGGTCGTTCTCGAGTTTTTCGAGACGAGATAGTTGGTGTTGAGGATGCAGTCGACAAATGGAGCGGAAAGGGAGAAGTCATACCCCAATTACCACCCGACATCCCAGAAGATTACGACAGCCGCTATGAGATATGCGTATCATGGGGTGATAGAGATGTTCATAAACATTTTTGGTCCGATACATATCAATGGCTTCCATCCAACGTCAAACTCACGGAGGATGGAGGCGTGAAGCTGACGAGTTACATCAACAACCTTCATCCAAAGCACCGTGACATATATGAGACAGTGGAGAAGCTAATAGAAAGAGCTCTTCCGGCTTGGGACCACTGTGTATCGTTTGTTCGAAACTACGATATCATTGCAGCTGGCCGAACCAAGCCTCGCTTTCCGCGGCCCGAAAACCCCGAGTAAGTGACCGGTGTCCAATAAAAGAAATATCAATAAGAGCCGTACACTGACACGTCGCAGCGACGAGAACGAGGCAAACTGGACCCCATCAATCGATGACTTTACGCCTCATGATGCAGCCGAGGCTGAGTATGAAGAGATCATCAGAGACGAAGACGGAGATCTCATCTATGACACCCGGAAGAAAAGAGCTTGGGAGAAGATCAGAGAGCCTATTCAGCCCGAAGCCCCCGAGTTTGAAACCTGGGAATATGGCGTCAAGCCAGGCGAGTCACTTCGCGAACGCTTCAAAGACCTTCAAGTGATCGTCAAGATGGCCTCCATCGAGCTCACACCCGACAAGCCCACGTTTCCCGCCGGAGGATGGCACGTAGAGGGGCAAATGAACGAGCACATCGTCGGTACAGCCCTCTACTACCTCGATTCAGAGAACGTGAAACCCAGTTATCTGCAATTTCGCATGCAGACTGATTCCTACCAAGAAGATTGGAACATAGGTCAAGATAGCTTTGGTTGGATGGAGCAAGTTTATGGCACGAACTTGAGAGGCGGTGGTTGTCTGCAGCGATACGGCAAAGTTGAGACAAGGCAGGGTAGACTCCTGGCGTTTCCGAATGTTTTCCATCATAGGGTTTCGCCCGTTGAGCTGGAGGATAAGACGAAACCAGGTCATCGACGGTTCATTGCGCTTTGGCTTGTTGACCCACTGACACGCGTGATCAACACGGGGAATGTGCCGCCTCAACAGAAGAGCTGGTGGATGGAGAAAGCGTTCGGGAACTTGACCGAGAAGAACGCCACGAACGTTCCCAACACTATTGCGAAATTGGTATCTGATGGAGAGCTGGAGCATCCTGGCTTGAAGGCCGCTGCGGAAAGTGGTAATCCTCTTCCGAAAGAATTGATGGATATGGTGGAGAATGAGGCAGATGAGTCTGTGATGCCCATGTCGTTGGAAGAGGCGAAGGAGCATAGGTTGAAGTTGATGGGTGAGAGGACGAGTTATCAGCGTGATGCCGAGGTGAAGTGGTCTGATATACAGTACAGCTTTTGCGAACATTGATGGTGCTGGTGTTTAGCGGTATTCCGGTTGATAAACAGGCTGTTAGATACAATATATCTCTTGAAGTAAGTTATGTAGTGGGCTTCGTTGTATGAAGATGTGACTTTGAGTGAATACTCAGTCAATAAAAGGCTACTAGAGGTATAGGTGATGGCTTAAGTTACTATCAATAAGGTACATGCAGGTAAGCCACAGCGGACAATCATGAGACTCCGAATAACAGCCAAACATAGACACCCCGTGAGTGTGTGCAGAGAGTAGATATGATGGATCTGTGCGTGTATGAGGAGTAAGAAAGCTAGCTATGTTGACTAGTCAGGCTAGGAGACAGAGGCCTCGGGTACCTGGAGCACATACATAATAAAATAACCGCCGCATAAAGTTTCCGATTAGGGCCGTAGATGGTGAAAAAGAGGGGGTATGTCATAAGAGGCAAAGAGCGAAGAAATCGGGCTCAAACTAGACAGAGGCACATGTACCTTGTCTACAGTTCCGGCTCACCGTCATCCGGGTTCATACTGTAATAGAACTCAAGCGCCATACGCGCAGCATCATCCCTAGCGTCATCAACTCGCTGGCTGGAAGACATACTCCTCTCCGGGGGATCGAACGGTTCATCGAATCGTACACCATCCTCTTCATCCTCCCCAACCCCAGGAGCCTCAGCTCCCTGATGAGAAGAGGCATCCAAAGAGGGAGATATTGAAGAGCCGCTATAGGGGCTACTCTCTCGGCCAATCTCACAGTCAGAAAATTCCCATTCTCTGGTAGGAGATTTCTCAAGGCTTGGTCTGTTTGATCTCCCATCGGATCCGTTACTGGATTCATCATCGAGATGCAGCCCGGCGTCCTCGTTCTCGTCCTCATCAATATCTGACAATTCTCCCTCGTTATGAAGGAATCTGTCTGGGGTAGGACTCGGAGTGTCGTCGAACAGCGGGATGTGTCTTCGTTGACGACGGTATGGGGGTACGGTGTCTTCACTCTCCAGCCGGCTGGTCTCTCGGGGTTGAGAACGCCTAGAGCCACCCAACAACGCCAATCCAATATCACCGCCTAGGCCGTCTGGCGACACACCGCGCTCAGATGAACCTCCTCGGCTTGAGTGCCGGTCACTGCTCATAGAGCGTCGAGGTGCTCCTGGGTCGTTGCTCGAGCTTCTCGATGATTCCCGGTCGCTGCACACAGAACTTCGCCGAGGCGGAGACATCAAATCTTTTCATCATGGTCAGTAAACTAGAATAAAGCATGCAACAATGAAAACTCACCCAATCTAATCAACTCCTCATTTGGAGTCATCCTGTCCTCCCGCGACAGCCAATTGTCAACCAACGCCTTATACCTAGGCTCCTCCTTATCACCTTCGTATACGCGCAAGTCTTCCTCACGAACAAAACCCGTCTTACATCCCCAAGGAAATCTCTTATGTCGAGTAAAAAACATGACGGGCCATTGCCGCTTGTGTACCTTTGCTTGCCCGTCCTTATACCCCTCTGCCCAAACACCATCGAAGCCGAAGCGTCTGTCGTAGCAGGAGGGTAACTGGTCCACTGTGCTCAAAAGACCGCGGTCAACAGGCACACAGTTCTTGCTGCGGAAACGCTGGAGTGCAGACCACGGTAGGACATAAGCGGGATAGCATTGGCCGTCTGTGGACCAATAGACCCAGTAGATTTTACACGCGACGATCTCACGGGGTTTAAAGGCACCATCTGGCTCTCGTGATATTGCGTCGCGCTGTCTTGTAGGAGCAGCTCGTCGGACAGGTTGGTGCCGTGAGTGCGAAGGGCTAACGTCACCCAGGAGCTGCGCCATCTCATCGTCGTTGTGATCGGGGCGGTCATGTTGGCGAGGATCATTGCCGTTTTGTGCCCGAGAACGGCTTTGCTCACGAGGTTTCTGTACCCGGTCGTTATGCTCCTTTGCATGCGCAGCGTTGCAGTCAATGACCTTGATACCAAAGGCATCAACAGCCGAAACATGAGTGGACGGGAGTCCATGCTTCATGGCATGTCTTGCAGCGGACTGCGCCGGTCTCGCAAGGCCATTGAAGAGCATGTCATGGACTTCACACCGAAACACGTACCAGTCTCCGCTACGGCAAGGAGTTTCCGTGACTTTCTGGCTAGGAAAGTCTCGGTCCAGCTCTTCCGTGGTAATGGTCGGGGAACAACGTCGTTTTGGTGAAGGCTGCTCCTCGGCAGTGTCGGGCGATGGACGCTTATCTCTTGGCGTGTCGGCGGGAGTGGGAGGAAGACTTTCTTGATCGAAAAGAACGTCATTAAAGTTCCCGTAAGACTCCTCCCCTTCGATGGCGTCTGGAGAAAGTGGCGGTTGACACGATCGCCGGTTAGAGGGGGCCCGTCCCTCCTGAGTGATCCAAGGCCGGTTATGGATGATTTCCATGGGCTGTCGGGTTTCATCCACAAAACGATCGATACCCGGCTGCATATAATCCTCCGCAAGAGGGTTTATCCGTACTTCCCTCTTCATCCGTCTCTCCAAGTCCTTGCGTTTATCGCCCAGCTTTTCGATATCAGCAATGGGGACGCTGATGTCTCGGCTGGCTTTTTGGAGTTCTTCAACCTGCGCGAATGCGGCCTTGATGCGGTCGATAACTTCTTCGTCATCGTCTGCCAGGCGCAATACAGGATGGCACCGGAGTTCCTCGTAGCAACCCTGAATGGACTTGTATATTGTCCTTATGCGGATGAAGAGCTGTATGCAGCTCTTTTCATGTGGTCTCAGATCGGCTGCCATTGTGCATTGGTCCGTCTTTTGACTTGGACTTGTAAGCAGTTGCGTTTCAAAGTATTCATTAAGAACAGGACAGGGAAGACTTACCTGATGTGTACGAAGAAATTGGGGGGAATCAATATGCTGGTGATGTATATCGCTAATGTTCAAAAGCTTCAAGCGTCATTGAACAAGATGAAAAGGAAGATGAAGGGAAAAGTGAAAGGGGAGGGGAGGGGACGGGAAGGAAAGATATTATCAGAATTGTCCTGAAAAGATGCCTGTTCCCGCGTTCATGCTTCATGCATCTCCAAACGATTGATCAAGTTTAGGCGTCATA
>PVPY01000119.1:0-24315 GCA_002982035.1 Fusarium algeriense
GGAGGAAATTGGAGGAAATTGCAGAAAAGAGAGCCTGACCCGGGGATTGCTTCTCAAGCTTCCTGTGAGACGGTTACCTCAAGTTCCAAGATCGGATGCAATGGGAAAATTAGATAGTTGTCAGAAATAGGAAATGGATATAGGATATCAGGAGATGAAACTCCAATTTTCAACTCAACGTCACCATCCCTTCTATTTTCTGAACCTTGCGCATACACTCGAATAAACAACGTACTTGAAAGCTACCAAAAAAAAAAAAAAAAGCCGTCAGATCTCATAAAGGGGGGAATAGCGTCATGAAAATTATGTCTAAATCAGTGCCAGTCGTCCTCGATCTATACCATCCAGCTGTTCAACATGCAAACCAGCAAAGTCCATCAAGTTGATAAAACCACCATTTTCAAAGTTCTCAAACAAGCAGGTCTCCTTTAACCTTGCTATGTGATCCTGTCTCTACCATTAACCGATTCGTCAAGAAACTTGTTCCTGCTTAGGGTGTTGTAGCGCGTTCCTTGTCTTTGTGTTCCTTGTCCTTGCTGTGGAAGGACTTGCGGTTCTTCTTCTTGTGGTCCTCTTCCTTGTCCTTCTTCATGGCGGCCTCGGCGACAAGCTGTTCAAAGACAAGATAGTCGCCCTCCTCTTCAGGAGATCGCTCAGCCTAGACAATGTTAGTGACTTTCGGACGAACTTTGGGAGTTTGACACATACCCGGATAAAGACATCGCCAATAAGAACCAGAGCCTGCGCGCGCTCAAGTCGCTTGTTGAGGGGGACCTTCTTGTCGTTCAGAATGCTGTCGCAAACCTCACGCAGAACGCTCTGGATCTCAAACTTGCTGCCCCTCCATGCGGCAGTGAGAATCTTGCCAGTCACACGTCTCTCATATTCAGCACGCTTCTCATCAGTCCAATCCTCGCCACCCTTCTCCTCCATCTTGGCCATATCCTCCATAGTCTGCTGAGCGTCGATGGCGCTGCTGATAGTGTTCCATGTCTCCTTGACAAGTGTGCCCTTGTCACGAAGTCTGCTGAAAAAACCGCCGATACCAAAGAACTTCTGGCTGCGGAGTAAGCTCGAGGCCTTGGAGACGTAAGTTTGACCGATGGCGTGTAAAATGTCAATTCCGAAGGACTCCATCTTTAGGTTTTCAACCTCCAGGCGCATCTTCTCCTGGAACGCCTTGGTCACATCAGGGCCCTTGTCAGTTTCTGTCCACACGCTAAGTCGGTCGAGAAGCTTTCGGGCGAGGGTATCAACACGCTCCTGGCGAATCTTGGCGCGCTCCTTTTCGTATGCTGCTAGTTGCTCCCGCTGCTCCTTGGTAAGGCCACCCTTCTTCTTCTCCTTGTGCTTGAGTTCCTCCTCCGTAAGCTCACCCTTGGACGCCTCTGAATCAACAAGGTCTTCATGAGATTTATCCATCAGTGCGGGCCGAAGGGGAATCTGGGTTCGGCTGCGGGAGCTCGACGAGGGGGCAGGCGACGTGGCATCGGCTCGTTGAGGAGTGTCGGCGGAAAGGCCAGCGGTGGGCGGTGCGGGAGATGCGGGCTTAGTCTCCTTGTCGTCATTGACAGAAGCGGCGGCGTAAGGCGGCGGTGGTGGTCCGGCTTGATGCTCTGCAGCAGCAGCGGCCTTCTCCTCTGCCTTCTTCTCTTGATCTTTGAGGCTCTCCTTCTTGGCATCTTCAGTTCCGGGGAAATCCTCCTCGGCTTGCGCGGCAGCGGCTTCAGCAGCGGCAGCTTCCTCCTCCTCCTGCATTGTGATGTCCATAGTGGCTGTGAGGTCCTTCATGAGACTGATCTCACCGATCCAGTCCACGAAGGCCTCGCCTCCGAAGATGGAGCTGAAGAACTCAGCTGGGTCGGCGAAACCCTCCTGCGGTCTCGCAGAGTCCTTGCCGAACTTATCGTAGGCTGCGCGTAGATTGGAATCGGAGAGAACCTGATAGGCCTCACCGATGGCCTGGAACTTTTCGTGGGCGGTAGGATCATTAGGATTCTTATCTGCGATGTGACAGATGTTTAGTTCTCCGAAGTGCTATGAAGTGGTGGAAGTGAGGCACAAGAGCGAACCTGGGTGGTGGACAATAGCCATCTTGCGATAAGCCTTTTTGATCTCCAGCTCGGTGGCCGTGGGCTGGACGCCCAGAGTGTCGTAATAGGCGGTATCGACGACCATGATGAAAGATGGGTATACTTGGTGTTTCCAGGTTCCAGGTACTTGATATAGGGTACAGGTCGTAGGTAGAGGATATATAGAGTTGGCGTTAAGGTAGGTATATATCGACTACTAAGAGAGATTATGGGAGGGGGGAAAAATTGGTTGCAAGCAAGAAATGATGGAAATGTTGATGATGGCGTCGGATTGCCTAAAAGAACTAAGGTACAGCACCTATGACTGCCCTACCCTGCCACCTGCCGACCCAACCTAAGCTTGGCTAGTCCTTGGCGGAAAATTCCTGGCATTAACGTAATAGAAGCTACCGACCCAAGGTAATGGAACCTTGCAGCGCCTCTGTATTTACGCAAGCTCCCGTCCCTGCCAGGTAAGAAGAAACTTTCCTTTCAGGCTTCGTGCCCAGCCCAACCTACAAAATAGCCCAGCGCCAGCCTTTTCCAGCCCAGCCCAGCACAGAGCACAGAGCACAGAGAGGGGTCCATCTCATGTCAATCCAGTCTACGTAATGGTGGGGCTGTGCTAGAATAGACTACGACCTCCTCAACAGACCCAACCACAACTAACGTATCTTACAAATACTATATAACAACAAATCAATGTGAACCTTACCGCGACCTATATATACTGAACTACTTTGTGAAGGGTTTCTAATTATTGTTATCAAAAGAACTTGAGCGTAGTAAAGAGAAGGATGAAATTGTGTTATGAGCTATAGCCATCCTATCTTCTACTTAGGTTTCGGGCCAGCATAAGTCCGTTCATCTGTACTCTTTTGTAATAGCTTTGAAGAGCCTCTTTTATCTCATGAATTACTGGACCATTCACGGTACGAAGAGCACGTTGCAACTTGGTTATATCCAGTTTGCAATCGCTTCGGTTGGCCCTCTAGGCATCGGTCAGGTCTACATCTGGTGACATTTTGAGCTTCAAGTCGGGTTCAAGTTCGTCCCTATACAGAACGAGGGCGGCGTAAGGTGTAATGGTACCCGGGTTAGTGAAGTTGAATGTGCCAGTCACTTTGTTCAGTGCTAAACAGACGACAGCAGGCAAGAGATCGTGCAAAACCGTGTAGCTGTTATGCTTGTTGCTGGCTGGTTCGCCCTTGTACAAAGTCTTGTCGAGAAAGCTCTTTGGAGGCATGCAATACCCGATAGGGGAACGAAGGCGTAGAACGAGGATGCCTTTGACGTGATCGAATGCTAGGGACTGTTCATCACATGAGTTTGAGCAAAGCCAGAGTGTGTTACTGTACTGACTTTTGAACATCGTATTGAGTTTGAGAGACTGAAGGTAATTTTGAAGTTTGGCTCTTCATCTTCCTTGAAACCTCTGTCGTAAAAACTATGTCTCTCATCGTGTCGGTAGAAGTTTCCGCTGCCGAAGACAGTGCAGTGGATCCCCTGATCGACGCAGTGGTTTATGATAGATGGAACGTCAACATTGTATGTATTCATTATCCCGGTTGCTGCATTTACACTCAACTCGTCGTAGTCAGCGAAGGCATCGTCCAAGACGACAAAAACGTGAGTTATCAAGTTCCTTTTCATTTCGTGTTGCCGCCATCTTGCAGCGACATCCCTGCAAAGCACGACTTGGTGACTTGTCTGTTTAAGCTCCGCTTCCAACATTTCAGTGATCCATCTTGTCTGTTTGCTTTTAAAGATCATGAATCTTGGTTGACTGTTGTTGGAGGAGGAAACATCCACTTCCATAGGTTGTCCAGTGGGTTGCTCTTGACCACGCTCGTTAAGTGGCTTGTCGTTTGGTTGGAAAGACATGTTGTTGACGATATACATACGATAGAGCTCGGAGAGATTCTATCCCGGAAACCAAATCAGAAGAATGGTATTTTGTGAGAATCAGGTACCAAGGAGAAGAAGAAGAAGAAGAAGAAGAAACAGTTTGACTTGGACTCTGATTGTTTGGCTCTTTCTCGACATACGTGTTATCTCGGGTGTTGAGCAACAGCCCCCGAGATGGAGTTCATTTGCAACGGAAGGAGGAAGCCGTTGCCAATTGATTTGTGAACCTGGAGTGACAGAGGAAATCCTAGGTAGGTAGGTAACCTTTAAGGTAATTACCAGACTGCCTTAACTTACCCACCTTTAGGTATCTTGGATGCAGAGTGAAGGTGGAAAGGGGAAAAGCACACTAAGAGACATGGGCATACCTTAGAATTTGATACGAGCTTTTCGTATTGAAGCACCATACCTTACCCACGGTACCTAAATAAGTTAGGGTATATAAGCTATAGTCCTTTCCTCGCTCTGCTACGGAGGAGGTTTGAAGGATATAAACAGCTCCGATATACAGGAGTGGACATTGTTTCTCAGATTTGAGCATGAGCATGTCCCTGAACTGGAAATTGCTAGAGTCATTGCATTCAGATATCATAACTCTCTGAATTCTTAACGATTTCTTCCTACCAAACGAGACAGCTCCGACAGTTTTTGCGAGGGATATATATCATGGTTAGACCACAATTTCCAAGGCATGTGGACTACATCCTCAGCAATAATCGCCAGAGTTATCTGGACAATTGTGGACATAGTATATCCGTATCCTATTACACCGGGCAGCGTTTAGCTCATCTAACCAAGCCTCAAGATGTAAAGAGACTTAGGATTCCAGTCTAGGATAATATAAACAATAAACAGTGGGAGTTCAGGATTAATGAGTAGTAAAGTCATCTGAAGCTCGTCTAAGGTCTCTGTCACTCCTAGCGGCGCTGGATAAATCCGGTTGGGCGGTCAGGAGGTCCGGATCGTCTATATGCATAAGGGTCCATGATTGACTGAGCCGCTTGTGATCTTAATAGAACTAGAACACACTGGTCCTGGTAAGTCTCAGAATAGGGCATTTCAGTTAATCTGTCAATGGCTTGTGAAAGTTGTCAAATCCAATGACTATATGCGACGATAAGCCAGAAACTCAGAGTGGGATACGAGATAATTAACATCCACTTGACAGAAATAACAAAGGTCAATATTTGTCCCAGAAATTTACGTTTCACCTTCTAGGACATTCATATCAGGATGAAACCGGGGTAAGGCCAGCTTGCTTGAATGTTTCGTCTCAACATTTGGTCTAGGCGCACGAACCAACCATTACGGCCTCCGGACCGGCATTTAAATTGCGATTCGGTGCGGTGTTGTAACCGGAGTTCCAGCTGATTGATTGACAGCCTGCAAGATCCGATCAAATATAAGCGCCTCCAAATGCTACCCAGTTGCTGCATAAGCGCAGATCAACGACGGGAGGCCTGAAATTAATAATGACCTGCAGTGTGACAAACAGCGTCGAGAGCCAGTCGTTGAATCCGAATACGACAGTTAATGCATGTAACGCGGCGCTTATGCCCCTATCAGCCACACCCACCCTGCCAGGCCAGAAATTGAGTTCTCTGCATAATTTGTGGATTTATCCGGAGCGGAGGTCATCCAGTCTCATTTTGCTTCTCCCATCTGTCCTCTCTTCTTCTCCAAGCATCTAGTGGTGAGAAAATACACCCAGGACGTTTCCGGGACCTGGTTGCAATTTAATTGATATATAACATTTGCTTCCTCCCGTCTACCTGACTTTGTACGTCTATACTAAGACGTGCACTGCTCAGTTCAAGCTCTTACGCGCTTCACCTCTACCTCTGCCTTCTCCTACCCCATCACGCTACCACCGCCAAAATGGGCTACCTCTACTACCTCTTCCACCCTTACCAGCTTCGATCGATCATTCAATGGTAAGTCTCGGCCTTAATGGCGCTCGCACCAAGAGAACATATCTAACAGTGCTCCAGGAAGGTCTGGCATGATCCCGTCCACCAGCGCGATCCCAGCACAGAGTCCCCAGAGCTGAAAGAATGCTTTCGTTACCTCGACATGACAAGTCGCAGTTTTGCGGCTGTTATTCAAGAGCTTAACCACGAACTCCTCGTACCCATCACTCTCTTCTACCTCTGCCTCCGTGGCCTAGACACCATCGAGGATGACATGACCATCCCCCTGGACAAGAAGGTCCCCCTCCTTCGAAACTTCCACAACACCATGGAAGAAGATGGTTGGCAATTCCACGAAAGTCAAGAGAAGGATAAAGAGCTGTTGGAGCACTTTGATGTGGTCATCGCAGAGCTCAAGAAGATCAAGACGCCGTACTACGAGATCATCAAGGACATGACTCGCAAGATGGGCAATGGCATGGCCGACTATGCCCAAAACGAGGAGATGATCAAGAACGGTGTGCAGACGATTGAAGAGTACGAGCTGTACTGCCATTACGTTGCTGGCCTTGTTGGTGAGGGTCTAACGCGTCTGTTTGTCGAGTCAGAGCTGGCCAACCCCAAGCTTGCAGAACGTCCTTCTCTTACCGAGTCAATGGGTCAATTTCTCCAGAAGACCAACATCATTCGAGATATCCACGAGGATTGGCAAGATGGTCGAAGATGGTACCCCAAGGAGATCTGGAGCCAGCACGTTGACAAGTGGGAAGACATGTTCGACCCCAGCCAGCAAACAAAGGCCTTAGAGTGTGTCTCAGCGATGGTGCTCGACGCGCTAAAGCACAGCGAGGAGTGTCTCTTCTACATGGCGGGCATCAAGGACCAAAGTGTTTTCAACTTCGTTGCTATCCCTCAAGGCATGGCCATTGCTACACTGGAGCTTGTCTTCCGCAACCCTGAGGTGCTCAAGGGGAACGTCAAGATCACAAAAGGTGATGCTTGCAAGATCATGTTCGACTGCACGCAAAATCTCTACACTGTTTGTGAGGTCTTCAAGCGATATGCCCGAAAAATCGCGAAGAAGAACGACCCTCGCGACCCCAACTTCCTTGCCATCAGTGCTCAATGTGGAAAGGTATGTTTTTGTTGCATAGTTCCTGATGTTATCCCACTAATAAATTTCAGATCGAGCAATTCATCGAGACTCTATTCCCCAAGCAGGACCCCAAGAAGCTCGCTGTTGCTCAAAACCAGGTCCAGAACAAGGAGCCTACTATGGACTCCGGCGAGGCTGTTGTTCTCTTCGGCGTTGTCATTGCAGCTCTGGTCTGCATTTCTGGTCTTATGGTACGCCAACCCCTTGCTCTCAAGGCCGTACTCAACTAACAATCGATCCACAGATCGGTACCGCTTGGTTCTTTGGAGCCAGATTTGATTCTATCTTTAGGGAAGCCAGCGTTTTCCTACCAGGTGGCGAGAAGGCCACTCCCCTGATTACGGGTCACGAAGAATTGTAATACTATACGCGCCGATTTGTTTGGCTTTGTTCACGGCACGAACCTTTTTAACGATATCCTAACGTACATACCACACTTAGCAATGGTCCTCTTATGATAGGGCCTGCCCAGCTGCGTATTGCTGGGCTTTATACTCTTGTTAATACTACCTGCAGCGGCGCGATACAGCGCGCGTTGCAGTTCAAGTTTCGTCCCCCGTTCACCCATTGGTGATGTCGTCTCTTGTCTTGAAACCCAACTCCTGCACGGATGTCAAATTGCAATCGAGTCCTTCCATGACTATGATTGTGCCGAAGAAGTGCGAAAATTAAATATCTCTTGCTCTTGGTTTCCGCCTCACGGCGACGTCACGCCACAAGTCTATCCCGACATCTTAGGATGACAGATTGGTGGCGGCGAGCAAACATTTCATCCATCCTTGTAGAAATTAATTCATCTATGATTCGACCCGTGTTTGGCGATACTTGCTCCTTTGGGACGTGCTATGACTAACAAGGCATGAAATGTGTCTGGGCAAGGTTTCACCTCTGATGCTGTTGGTGCGACATGCTGTCACACTACCGACGGGACATGCCTTAGCCGATCTTTTATCGACGGACGTGCCCATCACTCAGGGGTTTTTGGTTACATCGTCCTGCTCTTTTTAAAGCATCAAGACGCAGGAACAGTTTTTCGTATCATGTCAGCTGGCTTTTGATTCACTAAGTGGCGCACGTCAAACTTGTTACTATATGCACTGACGAGAAGCAAATGGTAATCTAGAAGGTCTATAATATCGTTACGTACCATCTATAGTAACAAACACGCTCAAATAAAACTCCTGGTACACATGACTTGAGATGATTCATAAATGACACCCTAAATTACATCCCATACGCACACACGAGGCATAAATGGTTCAGGTTTGTACGGTTAAGTAGCCAATTATCCTGAAATGTTTTTGTGGTATAAGAAAAATTCTGCTTTCCCTTGTCCCTAGTTCCCTAATTGATGCTGCTGCAGTGTTGCTGCTTCTATTGGTTGCCGTTATTGGCGATGAGGTCCGTTGTGCCTTGGACGTTGTTTCGGACCTTGGCACCGGACTGCTGGGCGAGACTCTTGATGAGGCTGGCAACTTGAGCAGGGCCATCGAGATTCTGGAAGCCCATAAGGTAGGCGGCGAGACCGGCAACGTGAGGAGAGGCTATGAAACATGTTAGTTTGAGACTCGACTTGAAAGGGGTGGAGGAAGTAAGACATACCCATGCTGGTACCGCTGAGGGTAGCGGTGTCAGTGTTAGACTTGATGCCGACACTGAGGACGTCAACACCGGGAGCATAGACGTCGACCTCGGGGCCGAAGTTGGAGAAATCGGCTCGCTGATCGGTAGTAGCATCAAAAGCACCGACAGTGATAGCGTTGGGGGCAGAGCCAGGAGAAGTAAGGGCAGTCTCGCGCTACAAACATTGTTAGCAATGAAATAAGTCGTTGACATAGATTATCACTTACGTTCTCGTTACCGGCGGCGACAACAGGGACAACGCCAGCCTTGAAGAGAGCCTCGATGGCACGGTTGATGGCCTGAGAGAAGTCGCCACCAAGAGACATGTTCATAACAGCCTTGCCAGCCCGGTTCTTCTTCTTAGCGTCGTCAATAACGAACTGCATGCCCTGAAGGACACCAGAGTTGCTACCACCGCCTGAGGCGTCGAGGACCTTGACGGCAACGAGGTCAACCTTCTTGGCAACACCGAAGGTAGCGCCACCGATAGTACCAGCGACGTGGCTGCCATGGCCGTTCTCATCGGTATCCTGTATACTGTTAGTTTATTTCTACCCGAAGGGTTTAGAACTCAGATTTACTTACAACATTGTTAATGAAGTTTGCTCCAAAAGTGGCACGGCCCTCAAACTCGCTGTGTTCAACCTTGATACCAGTGTCGACAACGTAGGCGGTAATACCCTCACCAGCTGAGTCGTCGAAAACGTAGGTGTCCTGGTTGTTCTTGGAGTGGGACAGACGGTCAAGTCCAGGAGGAGCATTAACTTGAGCAATAGCAGCGTTAACTTGAACACGGGTATCAGCCTCGATATAGGCAACCTCATCGGACTTCCAGAGATCCTGAACCATAAGATCATCGGCATCGAGAGACATGGCACGCCACTTGTTCATGCGGAATGACTGAATTGAAGTTGACATAGCCTTGCCGATTGAGCTTCGTTTGTTGAGGTTTCGCTTCTTAATAGCGGCGGCAAAGGAAGCCTCCTTGGCACTGATCGCATCATCGTCAAAGGTATCGTTGTACACAACGATATATCGGTTAGGGATGATGTTGAGAGCATCGGCATTGGAAAGCATAGGTCGAAGGAATGAGCTAATTCCCATCTTCTTGTCGGCTTCATTTCCAAGACCACCTCCGATACTATCGGCCATATCACCCATTGTCTCGGCAACATCAATAGGAACAGCGGCAGCAAAGGGAGCCGCAACGAAAAGGGAAGCGAGGAAAGTTCTTAGGAAAGCCATTTTGAAAGATTTATCGTTCGTTTTGTGGTTGAAATTGTAAAATATGTTGTTGAAGTGAGAGTAGTGAAGTGGTTCCAGCCGTTTCACTCAGTTGGCAGCTCGATCGTATAAATCGAATGTCGAAATGTAATGAAGGTAAGCTTTGAGTCGTAAAACAAAGCAATAAATGAGTGCTATTAGAGGAGTTTGCGATCAACGCTCCTCTCTTGTTGTTGAATAAGGACCGGTCGTGTTAGTTCGCAAGTTCGCGATACACTGTTCAGTATAAACAATGAAAGGATGTGATTAACAAGTTAAATGGGACTGTCTAGCAGCACAAGCAGGGAAAGGAAACCAAGGGAAAGGAAGAATGAGAAAATAATGAAAGACTCAAAAGAGACGTCTTCCAACAATGAATAACCCGAACAATAGAATGAGAATGGCCGTCCAGCAGCTGACAATGGTGGGAGATGTGGGTTTAATAGGAGAAAACCGAACAATAGAATATCAGCCTCTCACTAGTGGCTTCCACATGTTCAGATCAAGCTTCGCTGCTTCAGGAGGGAGCCGCAAGATCCATGGCGGGGATGAGGCGCTAGGGGCGTGGATCCAGGGCTTCGGCGTCAGGGACAAGGGTGTGTTGTTTAGTTTAGTGTACTTGAAGCCTGTACGACTATAGTCGCCAAGTCAAACACTTAGGCCTACTCCAAGAACCCCTTGGAACCATCAAGATTTTCTGTTTTTGGTGGGGTTTTCAATGCTCATGTTTGCTCAGTCAGCTCGTTAACTTGAATCACCGTGGTCAGCTCTGCCATAGGAGCTGGGGATGTGAAAATCTGGCACACTTGCGGTGGCATCGGATCGAGGACGAAACCATAATTGCCTTGGGGCAGTTATAAGAGCGTATGTAACTGTATGGGCATCTGATTGATGGCCTTCACTGATTGGTATATCCAAAATTGGCGTTTGATTACTGTTTCTCGAAGAGCAACAATCGTAACCGCAATAACAGCACGTCCCTTGTTCTTGTCTGCAATGCGTTGGGCGAGAAGAACCGTTGTCGTTGCCCACAACCCGCGAACCCAGTCAGGTACCGCCAATGATGCGCAGCAAATGCCGCCTTATCACTGTAAATCTAAGAGCTGGCGCGTCGCATGTAGTACAGTAGTTGTACCTAGCTAACGATCAGTGCTTAAAGTGCTGGTAGCGGCAAGATTAGCTCATCACTATCCGTAATCTTATTGCCCTTAAGCAAGGGGCAGGGAAAATCCGAAAATTCAAATGCCTCCATCCAGGGCATATGCGAGGATGATCTAGGCTGACTGCTACCATCTGCTAGTCTTTGCATGATCCCCAGATTGTCAAGTAACTTGAGATGAATCGTGCCGGCCAGGCCAAGACCCAAGGATGATACCAAGAAACGGTGCACATTGGCAACAGCACAGCGGTTTTGTTCCTCAGATGAGCAAGCGTGGTAATGCAGTACGATTGGCAGCCAGTGCTGAATCTCAATGTCACATCATCACGGAAGATCCACTCACTGGAAACCAGCCAAGCCCTTCCAAGAATCGGCGCTTGCTGACCCCTGGACTATCCCTGTCAATCCCAAGTTTGAAACAATGCCGCTAGGCTTTGGCGTCTGGACATGCCAGGCACAAGTCGATTTGGTTGGCTGTTGAAGTCTCTTCCCACGCGGCGCCTTATATCCGAACGACCCTGATTCGAAGCGCCGTGTTAGCAAACGCTAGACGTCTCTGAATTGAAGTGATACGTGTGCAAATAGTCTTTGTTTTGTTTTGGCTGTCGTATGTCGGAGAAAAAGTCTGCATTTTGTTCTAGCGTGCGCCCCTTTGCAAGATCTTCTCCATGGCTCAGTGTCGCAAATACATAACCAAGGGGTTGTTTTGGCAATCCTGAAGGGGCTCTAACGGCCGAGTACAACGGACGATGAGTATCGTGGGGGGTGATAAACCCGGGCTGTCGGGGATATAATAGGTAGGGCGCCATGCAGGTCACGGACTAAGCGTGTCTCGAAGACAACCAGGGATCAAGGTACTGTATCGAATTCTGGTGTGGCTCAGCAAGTGAAGGCCAGCGAAATGACCAAAGGGCATGATTTAGCAGATTTGAGACCGATCAAAGAAGCCGACCTTCTCGGACAAGACAAGCAGCTAAGGGCGGTTCACCTGATTTGTGCCATCGATCATGGATCGACATTCTGATTGGGACAACACTGGATAAGACCAGGGTTGGCACGGTTGAAACACCACTGGCAAGCGATGACCTCGGTAGAAGGCTTCAGCTGTGGAATCATTGTCTGCGTTTGGGAATAGCTTCTTTTCTTCAAAAATTTGATGGAATTGGCAGTGATTCGGAAGGACATGACTAGGCAGCTGTTCATGTGACTATTACACAAGGGATCATTGAAGGGAAGGAGCGCGCTTACAGAACCCTCCCTGCCAAGCGACCTATCAAAGGCTATTTTCTGGGTCTGTCCAAACAATGGAACAACTGACAAAATATGTTTTACCTCACTTTTTGTTAACACAAAACACAACGACACAATAAACCCGATGATCGCCTTTTGAGTCGGGCCTTGCCCTGTTTTGAGCTGACGAAGTTCTGAAACCCGCAGAATCGCATCTATGGGGTCTAGATCGTCGCGAGACGGACTTGACACAGACATCCTTGCCCTATATCATCCATTGTCCATTCAAAACCCATACCTTCTAACGGGAAAACTGACATATGTACGACACCACGGAAAAGCGGCAAGTTATTTCTATCCGTGGAGAGGCTCTTTCTTCAACCTGATTGATCTCAATTATCAATCATGGGTGTTTTCACCTGAGCAATGATATGTCATTCCGGCCTCCACATAATACGGCTCAGGCCGGAGATTGAATGTCACGGCTACCTTCCATATTCTACACGCATGAGCATACACCGCCTTCTATAGTTTCATATGCGATCAACTATTGGCTTGAGACCCAATGTGATTCTCTGTTTTATATTGCCAAGGCTATATCAAATTTCCGAAACCGTATTTCGAGACTTGCAAAACGAAGCAAGTAAGGGCTGCTAGACATGCAAATAGAAGGTGACTACTGATCCTAGAATTACCAAGACTAATACCTGAGAATCAAAGTGATTACCTTTGTTGTCAAAACTCTAGGCGCACAGACAGATCCTCCCATGGTAGTGTGCGCTTGACGCAGATGGTTGTCAAAAGAAACTCATCCTTACCCTTCAAAACATTCACTAGCTCGGGTTTTCAAAATAAACATAAAAGATATTTCCTTGAGACTTGAGGTTACACTTCTAAACATTCCTTTAACCATAAGTAGTTTCAGAAGTAACGTTTCGATGTTTAACAGACGAAGTTTTAGCCAAATGCTATACGAGCCCCTTTCGGTATTGACATGCTTCTAATCATTCTTCGGTGTCTCTCCTTTGTCTGATCGACACCAGATCCAATGCAAAGAACGAAAACATGAATTTCACTCACTGCATCCGTGGTCTCAACAGTACTTCCTCATACTTATTTATCCACCAATCTACTCCAGTGATCCCAGTCAGTTCAACAATGCCATTTCAGCCCTTTCCTAGACTAGAGGATGTAAGGAAAATCGAGATCTATTTACATAATTTTGGGGTAATTCAGAAATCTCTTTAACTAGTTATTTCAAATTTTTAATTCAAATTCTCAAGGTTTTCTTGCTCCTTAATGCTTAGGCCATAGAGGACGAGGGTTTACACATATCGAACTTGATACATTTTCTGTTTCATTGATTCGTAAGCTACAGTCTACCAATGTCTGGGGTTCCCCGACTTGAAATCATAAAACTCAAACTGTTTGCTGTCACCGCATCTGTGGTCTTCCTTCTTCAGAGCCACCAGACCGTTTTGCATAGCGCGTATCCAGCTGCCTCTAAGATTTATTCTTGTGCTACGAAGTTCTCAATCATTTCACAGCCGGATGAGCGTATCCAAACAATACTGGCTTGACCTAACTCAGGGTGCAAGGGAACACATAAAATATGACTAATATCATCTTCATGTCTTCTATGGGGAAAGTTCAAAACTAATACCCGGATCCTATATCATAGGTCATCTGGGGTGTTGTCAGAGTGTCCAGTGTCACGTATTGTGCTATAAGCTTCTACCGGTTGCAGATAAGGACAGCTTTCAGGAGCTATGTATTCAAATGCAAAGCTTCAGCTGGATCATCACAAAGGCATTCCTACCAAATTCAAAACTAGAAGAGGTTAAGTTCAGGTTCTGACGGTGAAAGCCAGCGGATTCAGCTAGCAATAAGTTTAAAAAAAATAAATAATAAATAAAAAACAGTAATTATAACCCAAAGCTTTGTATTCACGGATCTAGGTTATCTAATTCTTCTCTGTCTGTAGATTTTTCAATGCTACAGCCAGATTCTATCTAGGTTTCTTCAGCTACAGGGTATAAGGAAAAGTGAAGTATTTGAAACAGGAAACGAACCATGTTACAGATTTCTTCAATCAATATGAGAAGTCGCATCTTACTCTTCCTTCCTTATGTCTAATTGAAAATCTTCTATGAGGTTCGAGGTATGAGCAATGCATTTAATGGCTTAGAAGTAGTGGTAATACTGACACTACCTTACTTAAGAGATAGGCTATAGGCGAAGTCTAATGGATATTGATAAATCTGATAACCCGCGGTTTACATCCGTATTAATCCGATGACTCAACTTCAATTTTCTTCGAGTGACTCAAGAGACAGTATATCCCGAAGTTCGGTATCGGTCGATAACTTCTGAGGCCGAGGAGCGGGGTTAACTTCTTCTGCGCCTTCCCATGACTGCAGGTTCCACAATCTACATTGAATCATCGTCAACATCATCGGAAATAAGTATCGGTCCTAGCCTAAATCGAGCTCTTACATTGTATAAGTATCAGTCTTGTTCCGGAGCTGAGCATTGATCCAATCTCATTAGTTGTCTGTGCCCTCCCATCGAATCCCAACATGCCCGACCACGCTCCTATCGAAACAACTCTAGCTTCTATAGCCGCAAGCTCTCAGACCGTCGAGCTTCTTCGAGATCTTCACAAGCAAGCTCTCGACGAGCCGCCCTATGTCAGCACAGATGGACCTGCATCTACCGCTCTTGATAAGTTTGTCGCCTTGGACCCTGACAAGTGCGCATTCGTCTACCTGTTGTTGCGATCCATGAAGGCACGTTTCGTTGTCGAAGCTGGAACATCCTTCGGCGTCAGCACTATCTACTTAGCTCTGGCCGTTGCTCAGAACTCTGGTTCGCAGTCCGGAAAGGTCATCGCGACTGAGAATGAACCTACCAAGGCTGTCAAGGCTCGCAAGAATTGGAGTCAAGCTGGTGATGACATTGAGAAGTTTATTGATTTACGAGAGGGAGATCTTCGAGAAACGCTCAAGACTGACCTGCCGGAGCAAGTAGATTTCCTACTTCTTGACAGTAAGTCAGCTCCATTGATGATCATCGCGTTCCTCGATTGGCCAGCATAGCTAATCAAGTTGCAGTTTGGACGCCTCTGGCTCTACCTACACTCAAGCTCGTCAAGCCGCGTATGAAGTCAGGTGCCACGGTTGTTGCTGATAATACCGAGGCTGCGAAGGCAGGTTACAAGGACTTGTTGGCCTATCTGCAAGATACTGCCAATGGGTTCAAGATAACGACAGTTCCATACTCGGGAGGTTTATTGGTTGCAGTGTATCTCGGGAATTAAGGAGTCTCGTGATTGTCACCGTTCAAACGACGAAAATAAGCATTTCAGGATATTTATTCTTGAAGGAAGAGAACCGACAAGTCGTTAGATGAGCCAGGTCTGCCATTATTAGTCGTTATTCTTTCATAAGAATCCGAGGTTGAGGAACATTGATTGATCACTCTTTCGAATCGTAAGACGTCCTGCAGTGTACTTAGGAACGATAAATATTGCTGAAGCAAAGAAGTAAGATCCTGATGCAACTCAGATGTCGTTAGACTTGATTCTGGCCGAGAGTTGATGCTTATCACGCACGCCTTACCTTGATATTATGATATACCTCGATTGTCAAAAGACTAAAGGCTCTTCCATCCATCGTCAATAGGTCGAAAATAAACTTATTAAAGAGGCAGCAAGGTTTATTTTAAATGATACTAAACTTATCCAAGTATTTCTATTACCTAGGACTAGAGACCTAGATTTCGATAATGTGCCACTCTGTAGTTAGAACGTGGAGAAAACTGACTCGGCATTTGTATGGAGAATCTGCAAGACCGTTACTATTTACGACAGGGATCGTCATGCAGAAGAAGATCATCGGCAGTTGAGGAAGATCATGAAATATGTCAATATCAATTCAATAAGTCGGTATACAAGGTGCTTTTACAATTATCTTGAAAATAAAAGGCCGGCGCAGAACACTCAAAGTCCAATGACGACGCACTTGGTGCTATAGGGTACGCGATGACGATCAAAATTTGATGCTACCTTGAAAACGAGGACAACGAGGGCCAATCAGGGATAGAAACTAAACACATCATAATCTCGAGTGGCATTTTAGAACAATCAATTGTGTTTCAGACAAAAGACTCATCTCATCTGGTTGCTCTCTCCAACTGGAAAGATGACTTTTGAAATGAATCATTGATAACGTCTAAGACTATCGAATCGATAACGGATCAAGATGAGCAAACGGGGAATAAGCAAAGCCGAGGAGATCGCGCCTGGCGCGGCGCTAGCAGATGGACAACTTTCAGGGTCTTGCAGGGGGTCCGAGGGGTTCTTGTGGAAATCATGATGCGCTGGCTCGAGCGAGAGGCTATTCTGGATGTAAGGATCTGGCCATTGGGTGGAGGTTGATAGAGTTTGACATGTCTTGTGCCCAATGACGTGATAAGTTGCTGATTCAGTCGGTGCGTTAGTTACCAAGGTAGGTAGAGGCTGGGCTGAGAAACCTGGGTCACACATTTGGTCAAAGTGAGGTGAGGTGGATGTGATCCATGTGTGGTTGATCGCCTGGGCTGCAGAGAGGAGAGTGGAGGTGCTAAGGTTTATCTACTGATGGCGAAGGCGGGAGAAGACGAAACTGCAACGTTTGTTACCAGATGAACGAAACAACAAATATTGCGTAGAATAATTAGGCTTCCTTTGTTTTGAATCGTTGCTAGAGAGCCGTTGCTGGTAGGTTACCTGCAGTTACAACCACAATTCCACAAAGCGGGACTCTTACATGTCTCGTCTTTTGCTGTGGAGATCCGTTGCCGCTAAGCACGCGACCTCCACTAGGTTCTTTGATAACGATCCGTCGTGGACAATTCTTGTGCCAGCATAAATAAGATGCAACAGTATCTACCAAAGAGTAGGAGTCATGTGTTCTGACGACGTGGCCATGACGGGTACCGTAGTATTCATGCCTTATCTTGAAGGCCAGATCAGAGAGTGCGGGTTGCAATACGAGCATGCACATCTACAAACAAGGCAGACTATGTCTTTCACTGCCGCTTAAAACAAAACAAGACCTTGCCTAGATTTACGCTGCGTCCACCCACGCCACCTTGGATTGATTGAGCAGTTAGTGAAGTGAGACGGGTATTGAAGGGAGAGGCAATAAAGATAACAAAAGAATCGAGATGGTTTATTAGTTGCCGGCAGAGGGGCAGTCAAGTAATAAACAACAATAAATAGTCTGTAACCAAGTACAATGAGAGGGGGGGGTCATCGCCTATGCACCTCAGTAAAACGCGCTGTTGTGCTGTGTAGTGCTGCTAATCAACGCCTCTCATTTCCAATTCCACTCCCACTCAACGGCTCATCTTCGTTTCCTCTTCCTTCCGTCCTTCTATTTTCCATTACCATTTCCATCCCCCATCCTTCTCTTTTTACCCGTTTTTCTTTTCTTCCTCTCCCTTTCTCCCACTAACTCTCTTTACCTAGTCAAATCTCAATCTTCCGAAATCAACTCTCGTCGCCTTTAACCGTAACCGTGGAGTTGATTGATTGACTGACCCTGGCTTCGGGGCTCCCATCCCATCGGTTGGCGTATCGCAACCCATCATATTTCCTTTTTTTATTACCATTCCCCTCCCTGGAGGTCAACCACCTGTTTCTCATCCCTCCCGTTCCCTCTCCCGTCCGTCTGTGTCCACCGTGAACCGAAACTTTGGGGGCTTAATCTCCAGCCCTTGAACCTAGTGCCAATAACTTCTTTCTCCTCGTTCACCCTCAACAATAATCTTCTTCTCTCCATCCAACAACCACCACCGTTGCATCGTCTATTCGACTGCCATCATCCAACTTCGGCCCAACCTTATTGAGATGCACTACGTGCCGGCCTCGGAGCCATCTTATGGAGAATATTGAATTGCAATCAGATACCGATATCGATATCGATATGGGAGACTCTATCAGTGAACCCATGGATACACTCGATGACGGCCATACCGGCCCGCGTGCGCCTTGTCCTACCTCTATTACTGCGTCCGCCCTTCTGCCTATCCGAGATAGCTATACATCACGGAGGAGCGACCTCAGCGATAACCGAGACGATGATGCCGATTCAGATACCGAATTCGCCTCCATCATGGCCTCGTCCATGCTGAATGGCATCCTCAACATCGCTTCCAACCCTGTCTCTCCCGGCTCTTCTAGTCCCTCTCACGATCAAGCCAAGACATCTGATTTCGTCCCCCCAACGAGGCCGAGCAGCACACCATTTCCTCATCCTGATCGTCGACACTCCAAGCCATGCTGCTTCAGCGGTTCTCCGCATGGCGCCGATCACCATCCTCCCACTGATTCTACCGCTTCTCCCGACACTGAGCCTGTGGTTCGTCCTCGCCCTATAACCGACTTCAATCAGCTGCCAATCGAAGTTCATGAAGCGATACTGGATCATCTGTTTGGGTACCGAGTTTCCGCTACATCGCGAAGTTCAATGGCCGTATCGAGTATTACAAAGAGTTGGGGTACAGCACTTAGACATTCGAGGAGAAGGGAGTTGACGGAGTTGGCACTTGTGAGCGATGTTTGGCGGATTCTTGTTCAGCAACGGCTCTATCGTCACATCAAACTCAAGGCGACCGTCGACTGCTTGGAAGACGCCATGATCCACCTTGCTTTGCATGAGCACCTGCAATCATATGTCAAGCACATTGAGATCTGGTTCCCCGTTTTCCAACCGACCTACGGACCCGTCGCCCTATCGAACACCCTGACGCTACCTACAGTGACGATGGAAGGACTGACTAACGCGACGTACACTTTGCCTGGTAACAACTGTACCCTTGAGCAGGTGTTCCAATTCGTTGGACAGACTCTGCCCCAAGCCAGAGTTTTGACGCTGGAAGGAGGCGAGCGACGTAAGGCACCGAGAGTACTTCACTTTCCTGAGCAAAGGATCGACCCGGCCATCTACAAACCACTTCCTGTTCTCGAATCGGTGCAGACACTAGTCACGAGGGGCCAGTGGAATCTCATGAGGGACGACCAGGACTTTGCAACGGTTCTGAATGCGTTACCGGGTCTTTACGAGTGGCAGGGTTCTTACAGTAAACCAAAGTCAAAGAGCTACATTACCATGGCCGAGTTTCTCCCAAAACTCCCACGCCATATCACGAACCTGAGCCTTTGCCTCGAGAGCGACTATCGCCGGGAAGGAGTTATGCCACCATTCTATTCCAAGGTCGTGCAGAAGACGCATATCTGTTCAAGGATGGCCGAGGCTTTACCTTCGCTAGAGCATTTCGCATACACTGGCCGTGTTTGCCACCACTTTTTCGATATGGCTATGCGATCAACCGACCCACGAACTTCCCGATTGAAGACTCTGGACTTGACAGTCAAGAATTGCTGCCGATACAATACGAGCTTCCACGAAGCTGGCTCCGGTATTCAGGATATGGGTTTCATTGATGCATTTGAAAAGCTGGTTCTGTCAGCAATCCGATCACTGGACAAGCTCAAGGAGGTAATTTATCTGAGGATTCGGTTTGTTGATCTTGGTAAGTTCCTCTGGCAGTTTGACGATTGATCCCATTTTAACATGGATATTAGATTCCGTACTACCTCCACTCAATCCGTTTTTCATCATGCGCAACGGGGCCTGCTCTGGTGTCTGGAGCGAGAGAATTTTGGCCGAGATGGGCCGCGTTCGCCCAAACGTTGATTTTCCGGAGCTGAGCGAGTCCTTTGGTAACATTGTGTACAACAAGGACGGAAGAATGGTCATTACGCCTGACCCGCCGAAGACGAAGATCGCATCGCTCAAGTTATCAAATTATCGATCCCTTGCGACAGGCATCACAATTCATTGAGACGCACATGCCAACACGGTACTTATTGCAGATCACAATCTGTAGAAGACAACCAAAGATCGACACAGCTCGACTCTATATCTGATACATCACACCTTTTGTTTTGAGACGGCGTTTAAGGTTTGGAACAATGGAAAGGAAGCTGTTAATTGAATCACATACCCAGGAGATGGGGAGTTATGAGGGCGCATGTATACATGGGAATTGCTGGCATGGCTTTATTTGGTTTGAGAAGAATTTGCTTGGGATCTGTTGAAAAGTCATCAAGATGGAAGAGAATATGGCAAGGTAATTATCTCAAGGACGCGAACTTCCATATACCCTCTACGACATTGGCGATTTGGTACTACAATTGATGAATAAGATTGTCTGAATATTTAAGCTATCCTTATCATCAATAAAATTTTTTATGCTCACTGTCCGCCGATTTTATCATTACGAGTTTGCGAAGGGGAGGTTTAGGGAGTCCCTTATTCGACGTGGAACTTGATAGTCGATCTTGTTGACTGAGCAGCGCCGTCACTAATGATGATTCCCAGAATCCAGCAATTGACCAAGAAGAAGCCAAGAGAGGCAAGCCAAAGACCCGGGAAGAAGGTACTGATGCCGAGGAACTCGAGCTGGTAACCTTGTTGCAACCAAGCAGCTTGGGAGACAACCCAGAGTAATAGAGCTGAGATTCCCAGCTTGGGGTTACGCAGGAAAGATGAGTTGGGGAGATATAGTGGTAAGAAAATCATATACCAAAGGAAGTACTGGTTACTGTTAGCCAATAGACGATGAATACGGCAATGAGGGTGACTAGCCTGAGAGGTACAGACTTTGTTGAATGTAACAAAGGCAAATGTCTGAGCCATCATAGATGTCGCAAGATCACGCTTTGCGAGAGCGAGAGGAATGAGAACACAAGATAGGAGAAGTTGAGGCAGGAAAGCGAATGACTCAATACGGAACGAAGGTGCAGCACCAGCAGGTGTGGCAGAGGTGAGATATAACAGAACGTTATATGGGGAGAAGTTGTGACGGTGATCAATCCTCGTAACATGGTGGAAATAAGTATGAATAAGGAATGGAGTCTCATAGCTGTGAAAGAGTCAGTTGTGTATTATCAGATAATTGGGCAGGATGACTTACATGGAGAACATGATGAGATTTAGAATCATAAAAGTTATGAGGCTCAGAAGACCAAATTTGAGACGCTCTGGTGTGAAGAAGTTTGAAACTGCTTCCTTGTATGTCGAAGGATGGGCAGCAGGCTTTGTCTCTTTTCCTAAACGTGCATCGTCCATCCACCAAATGATAGCTGGTGCATAAATGAAGGGGTAAATCTTGAAGTGAACAGACAATCCGAGAATGATGGCTGCAAGACTAAGTCTTCGTCTCTCAACAGCCCACAACAAACCCATAGTCAACACGCCCAACAGACCCTCTGAGCTTCCACGGGTACTAATAGTTGCTACCATAGGGTTCCATAGCCAGATCGCAGAAAAGCCTCCAGCTGTAGCCTCATCCATCCCCCGCCGTCTAAGCACGCGCAGAATAAACCATCCCGCCAGAAGATCAGCCGCAGCAAAGACCAGCTTTCCAAATGCTGAGAATTTGACAGTGGGGAGGAGTAACCAGGCGAGAAGAGGCGTGTAACGATATGTGTCGCGGGCATATGGTGATGAACCTTCTGCGACAAAGCGGGAAGCGTCAGTGAAGACAAGGTAGTCGATGTCTGTGTATTTCAAGGCTGAGTGGGCGTCTTGATAGAGGCCGTAGAAGAGAAGACCAAGGCGGAGGAAGAGAGATATGGTGAAGAGTGGCGTTGTCCGCAGGAAGGGGGTTATTGAGGGCATTGTGAAGGTTGAGATGAGATGAAGATGACAGTTGGCGGTGAGTATATGCTCGGTATGAGAGGGTATGTTGAGATACAAAGAGCTTATAAGCCCATAGCTTACACTCAGAAGGGTTTCTCTGAGCTTATCTTCAGTTTGATCTCGATTGACCAAATCTATCGTTGTGTGCCACTCAATGGCAGTTTGCTGATGTTGAGTAACGAGTAACCCAAGCTGCCTTCCAAAAATGGTGAGCTACCTAATGCTCCTCCACTAACAAATCAAATTTCACGCCACCCCTGCAAACACGCACTAACAAATAAGGACCCGCCTCAAACCAACCTCCGACATCATCGACCACCACTTTTTATAAGCTGCATTCTTCTAACAAACGATCACAATGTCCAGCGGTGTTAAGAGAGACCGCGATGGCAACGCTCGTGCCAAGAATGCAGGTCCGCCAAAGCAGGCTGGGCCGAGGGGGAGGTTTCATGATATGTTTGAAGGGTTTCGTGATGAGCTTGATGAGCATCATGATCGACGGGAGAGGATTGTGAAGGCTTCGCGAGATGTTACTGCCCAGAGTAAGAAGATGTGAGTTTCAGGGTCAATTCGTATTTTTCCATTTTTCGCTAACCAATTCCTAGCATCTTTGCACTTCAGAGGTAAGATCATAAAGTAAGATACTCAGTGAAAGTCTGCTCACACATTACAGAGTTAAGCATCTGAACAAAGACTTCCCTCCTCACATCCAGCAAGACATGGGCACACGTCTAGAAGAAATCGCCAAACTACTCAGCGGTATTGCGCCAGATCTCCAAAATGTCAACCGTTATCGGTACACCTCTCCCCTCCGCTGTCTCGAAGAATTCGTTGAGGCTCTCTCCTTTGCGCACTACCTCCGTCATCAAACCCTCATCACCCCCACACAAGCCCAAGCCGCTATGCCCAGCGACATAGCTCTCACACCAAATGACTACATGTACGGTATTTTCGATCTATTCGGCGAGTTAATGCGTTTTGCGACTGTCACGACAGCTCAGAATGGCGAATTGGCTGGTTCTGGAGGCCGCAATATCATGAGTGATATTCAAGAGCTTGGATGCGAGTTTGAGATTCTCCCAGATGTGCCGACAAAGGACTGGAGGGGTAAGATGGGCGCGATGAGGCAGAGTGTGAGGAAGGTTGAGAAGTTGGGGTATGGACTTGTGGTGAGAGGGAGTGAGAGGCCTAAGGGTTGGGTGCCAGACATGAAGGACGATGCACCTGAGCCTGTGTCGCCATGAACATCCACCTTCAACTCATGATGTATGGGAAAACGGGCGTTGGCTGTTGTCGGGATATGGTATGCTATGTGGTTGAGTTTGCTCGAGCTGGTTGCAGTGATATCATGGAAAATTTACTTGTATGGAGGATCACAGCCACCCCTGCTGACAATGAGGAAAGCAACTTGATATTACAACATCAAGCCAAATTATTTTGTATTACCCATGAAGGCTCTATTCTCACTGACAGGCGGCATGTGAGTGCTGAAGGCGTGCCCACAATCGCTCGAATCTTTTGCTTTTTAACAATAAAACTCTAGCGGTTTAGGAAATCGATCTGGGTAGACAAAGGTAAAATCCCCATTGTCTGTAAGGGAAAATATTTTAGCAGACAATCGATGCGAGTTATTGTCCGAACCTATGGCGCCTATTGATATTCACAGGCAGCAATTGCTGTCTATTCAACGGCTGTTGCCAACTGGCACTGATCAATTAATAGGTAACATGAGAAAGGAACGTGCAGCAAAGAAAAGTTGCATTACTCAGGATCCTTTAGATTAATTGGAGGCGCCGATTTCCTTGTTTTATCTGCAAAATTTGGTGCACCTTCTTTCATCTCCCACCTGCGAGTGACGCATTCGCACCTCGCTCTTTTCACCTCAACGCCACATTTTTCATCTCGACAACGAAAAGAGGAAATTTTGAACTTCGCATAATCCTGAATGAGCCGGCACGCTATTTCCGGGCTTGGAAAGGACATTTCGCCTTGAAGGCGCTCTCACTAGAAATCGTGAAGCCTCATCTCTGCCTCTTTTTTCAGGCCGATCGAGCAAGTCAACTTCTCTTCACTTCTCCTCCCTTAACCACCACCACTCACTGTTTTCCCCAAGAAAGTGACGGCGCACGGGCGCCTAAACAGCGGGTAGAGAATCCTCCAAACCCTCTAACAAGTCTTTTTTCTTTCTTCTTTCTTTCTCGCCAGATCACCATACTTCCGAGTCGTTTTTTTTTTTTTTTTT
>PVPY01000120.1:0-66166 GCA_002982035.1 Fusarium algeriense
AAAAAAAAAGAAATAAAAAAAAAAGGGTCATTTAATCTCATCTCTGATCAAGACTAGGAGTAGCCCTTGTTCGGCTTAAAAGGCAGTGTCTAGTATTCTAGAAATGTTCGGTCTAGTCCGGAGTACTCTCGGCTTTGTAGCCATCCATCTATCATGACCTTGCAAGCCAGGGTTCAAAGCATCTTTTCATGCATAATTTTAGTTCAGACATAAGCCATAAAACTCATTACACGATGTTTTGGCCATATGAAAGACTTGATGAAATTCGATGAATGGATGTTATAGATGTCGCTACCAGGGACAGGGTTCATCAAATTGCTACTGATAGCACATCAACCCTTGAAGGCCTTTTCCAACTCGGCAATATCCAACTTCTTCATCTTCATCATAGCCGTAGTCGCTCTCCCAGCAGCAGCCTTATCCTCAGATCCCATCATTTCCTTGAGAGCTGAAGGCACAACCTGCCAAGCAACACCAAACTTGTCGGTTAACCATCCACACTGTTGGCGGGCCTCATCACCACCCTCACCAAGCTTCTCCCAAAAGTGATCAACCTCAGCCTGATCCTTGCAGTCGATCATGAGAGAAATGGCTTCACTGAATTTCCACTTGGCTGGGCCGCCGTTGAGAGCGACGAAAGGACGGCCGCGGAGTTCAAACTCGACGACCATGACCTTTCCGGGTTCCTGGCCATGTTGGTCTTGACCGGCTGAGGTGTAGCGTTGGATAGTGGTTATCTTGGAATCGGGGGCGAAAATTGAGACGTAGTGATTTGCTGCCTCTTCACCTTGGTCCTCGAACCAGAGACAGGTGGTAAGCTTTCCGGAAGACATTGTGTGTAGTGATCGATTATATGACAATTCGTGAACAGAATGTGAGTATGATAGGAAGATCAAGAGCAAGAAACCATACAGTCCTTATATACCTGTATCGGTAACTGAACCGACATTGTGAATTGCAGTGGCTTGTGTTTCAACTATTGTCGAGGCGTAAGACTTAAATCAATAGTTACCAAGGAGTAGCAAAATTCAGGAAAAGCCCAGATCAAGGCTTTCACGAGGTAACACAGCAAACTGCTGGAACACCGTGAACAAAGACATTCGCTGCAAGCCACTTCACCTAGAGGTGTTAATTATCGCATTGTCGAACCAATTGTCTCTGTTGGGTCTGAGAATTGAGAGCGGGGAAAGTTTCAGATTGAAAAACACAGGCATAAGACGGAGGTCAAGTCTCCGAAATGTTGGTGTTACACAGAACATTCCATGGATCCTTCAAGCTTTTCAAGGTGCTGTGGGTGCAGCAGAAAGGACGAAATCTGACGGATTGAAGCATAACCTAATGCTTAAGGTTAGGAGAAACCTTCAATCCGATTTCTTCAGGTGATAAGGTTCTTCAGATCAGTTCTGATCGTCGTAATAAACCAATTATGATTCGCATAACTCGTGTGGCTCATCACACATCCTCGCAAGCTCAGCATTAGCTGCTTTGGGCCTGGCCCTTGTCAGGTCGTATTGTCGAACCTGAGGTTCAACCTCATATTTCTGGTGTAAATGCAGAAATGCCTGAGAACTCAGATCGTCCCTTCTCCGTCCCCTACTAGTAATTTAAACAACAAGGCGCCCGAGTCTCCAAATTCTCTCCTACTTTCAATCTCCCCTCTCAGTACTCAAAACCATCACCCTCACGAGCTATCTGCGACTCAATCGCTATTGAAAAAGCACACTCGCTGCGCATTTATCGATACGACTACTTTTCCCTTTTAGCGAGCACCTTGATCTTCGGCAGTCTCGCCAATGCCTCACTTGGGATTATCGTCGTCACCCCCAGCGTCATCTGCTTGTGCCACCCACATGCTGGTGCTCTGATACATACGCAACAACTCCACGACAAAGGCCGCGATACGCTGAGACTGGCAGGCTTGTCGCAAGCTAGCATTGATCTGGACTATCATTTCAGCAAGCCGCGACATGTTACTTTCAGGACCCAGTGGTCCGAACATTGGTTAATTCATACCTTTGAGGTCGCCCCGCGTTGGACAAAGCTGTCCATCTTTATGCTCGACTCTTGCCACCTGGAAAATAAGGTTGTGAGGCCTCACAACCAAAGGACCAACACTAACCTAGCACGATGAGTCAGGCGCCCGTGAAAGACCATCTTGGGCGAGGCCGACCAGTCATCGTATGCTTTAATCATTTTCGGAAGCTGCCTTGATTAATATAGTTATCTCATGCCCAATAAGCACTATTTGGAAACAGAGATCCATCACTGGAGATGTCAAGGACTTGACGGATCGCAGCCTGACGCCTATTGAGTCCTAAGAGCCAGGGTTGGACAAGTCACTCCTAAGTGCACGTCACAAACTTGAACCTGGAAAATCCTGGCAGATGATACGCATCCTCCAATGAGCAAAGTTGGCTTAAAAATCTAGGGACCGTGAACAAGATCACGAGATCCTATCGGAATGCATCTCCAAAGGAGCTACGGACGCGGCCCGCACAGCCTCATGTCCAACTATACTATCTTCAAGCGAAGATCAGAAAATGCAACGAATACGATCAATAAACGGGCACACAAGAAAGTCTGCTTGCGTGCTGTGCTGTTAGTCGTCGTCGTAGCCTTGCACTTCCCCACGCCTCCATTATGCGACGCCACCCAAAGAGGCACGGCGCGTGAGTCACGATTTTTAACGCTTCCACATTTGAGTCCAAGGACTTTGCTTATTATGGGACCTGCCCTATCGAGTCATCGTTATCCGTTGTCTGCCTGGAGTACAGTCAAATACTAATAAACGTCGTGTTCGCAACGACTTTAGCTCGACAATTCGGATCTGTCGGCGCCACAATATTTGCTTTTGCTGAGCCACGGACACGCGATGTCACGTGGTAGCCTTGACTAATCCTACACCAAACTCGTCAGCATTTGCTCCACTTTGTTCTACCCGTAGCCTTCCGCTTTTCATACCAGAATTTTCAGGCCTCCAACCTTGAAGCTTCATCCATCATAACCAACCCGAACCGAGTAAGTAGTCATCGGCATAACGATTGACTATTACGCCTCCCACTCATAACCAGTTATCGCCTATATAGCCTTTATAAAGCGCACTCTCGCCTCCAACCACAAGCACCGCTTTAATTCACGTGCCCCTTCGATTACAAACTCTCGCGACCGCGATATCTGCGTCGCCTCCGATTGTCGCAAAGCAACTTCAGTTACTTACAGATACCATGAGTGTCGCATTCGAGCCTCGAAATTTTATTCACGATGGGAGCTATCCTCCCATCGGCGACGACCACGATCACACCTCTGACCAACGATTTACCGACAACGATGTAGCCGAGCAACTCAGTCATTACACAACCGAGGCGTCGATGCTTCCGGATTCCACAGGTGTTCTTGGAGATGACAGAGGGATGATGCCAGAGGATGCTGCTGCTGTACAGGAAGCAACCCGACTCGACCTAGGACCCCACACTTTCCCGTCTCCGATCGAGGCTGCTATGCAAGCACCATCACTCGACCCTCTACCCGAAGACAAAGATCTTTCCCCGAGTATCGAGTCTCCTCCTTCTTCATCTCGGGTAAAGTCCATTCCAAAGCCTGAGAGAGAAGCGGTTAAGGGCGCGGATGGAAAATTTCACTGTACCTTGGACGACTGTCAGGAAGAGGTCAAGGTATTTTCGCGCAAATGCGAGTGGAAGTAAGTCTCCAGTATCATCACGTCGTAACATTTTGCTAACTATTCTGCAGCAAGCACATGGACAAACACGAACGACCGTACCGATGTCCCGCCGAGGGATGCGGGAACCTCCCGGGCTTCACCTATTCTGGCGGTCTGCTCCGGCACGAACGTGAGGTTCATGGCAAACATGGAGGACCTAAGAACACGGTGAACTGCCCTCATCCGAACTGCAAGCGACACACCGGCAAGGGATTCTCAAGACAGGAGAACTTGAATGAGCACCTACGCCGGGTCCACACCAATCCCGATGGATCTACTCCTACCGAGATCGTCCAGTCGCCAGGTGATGACGACAGTGAAAAGACGGGCATGAAGCGCAAGCGTCACTCGAGCGAACAGGCAACTGAGGAGCTCACGGAACTCAGAGAAGAAATCAAGCGCCTTAGAGAGGAGAATGAGAAGCTGAAGGCCGAGATGAACCAAAACTCCCAACATTCCTTGTCTATGATGGCCCAGATCGCTGAGTTGCAGGACGCTCTGCGTGAGGGTCTCGGACATCCCTTGGGAGCGCCCACTGCACAGATGATCTAGAATCCAGTCTTACACTTGGCAGGCCCCAACCTAAACGGGGCACAAGCAGGAGATGCAGATCTGATGAACATCTCGACACCTCGACACAGTCCGTATGAGGCTGCCCGGATCGGATAGATGCTTGACATCCGCGAAATCTCCACTTCGCATTTTCCTTTTTTTTTTTTCAACCAACTTATACACACTCCACTCGGCGTTCGGCTCTATGCATGGGGCTTATGGATTCACATCAAGCAGGAGTCTCGATTTGACTCTTTTTACTCTCAATTTTTGGCACGGCGTTTATTCCAAGGTACTGGAACTGAAAGAAATGATATCCCCCTCCTATTTGATACACAAACGCAATGCACACGCAGATTTTACATGATCAATGAAAGAATGGCAGATGGATTAGGGGCTAGGAAACGGGGTCGTATACCAGGAAGTATGCATGAGAAATGAACCAATGGTGTCGGACGGTTGAGCTTCTTTATCTGTAAAACCCCTGTAATATATACATAGACGGATGCTGTAACCATCCTTTTTCTTCTCCTATTTGGGCGTTATTAGCGTTCTCAAATTCCAGGCTCTTCGTTCAAACTTTCTTTTGGACTTTTTTCTGTGCTCGTGATACGATGACTCTTATTTCCGGAATCTTCGGTTGAGTGGTAAAGACAGCAAATTGCTTCGTAAGCTCATATCAATGCGGCTCAGCATGTCTTTCATTTTGAACACCGAGTCCATGCACTATGAACCTAATCCCCGTGAATGCTGCCTTTCCCACAATATACACAATACTCCTCTTCCAAGTGTCTTCTTGGATGAGATTCTAAGCAGAACCCCATCATGCAGCTCCGCTCACTTGCTTCCTATATACATTCGAACCAGGCCTCATGCTGAGAAACCTAAATTGGTACAAGGAAAAGTTAAAACTTCTTTCATGTAGACTTCATCATGCGCCGACAAAACCCGCATCTGCACCCCCTGCTCGTTCTCTAGACGGCCTGCACGTAACTCGCAGGCACACTTCCCGTGACGCCCGCCTTTTCAACCTCGACCCAGCCATCACCTGGGTCATCCTGCACAAGGACAAAGCGTTCGCCTTCGACCATGGTGTGCTCTGACTCAGCTTGTGCTGTGTAGTCGTATAGCGCTTCTACGTAGCGGAGCTTCTTTGCGCCGCGCTTTGGCGCTACTGCGGGGCCCTTCTTCTTGGTGGACGGGGCTAGGGAGGATGTTGTTGAGGTGGAATAAGTTGATGACGGTCGAGCTGCAGGGGCGGGAGCAGCTGGTGTGGTAACTGTGGTGAATTCGACGTATGATGATGGAACAAGGCCTTCCTTGTAGCCTGCGCGGACCTTGACCCAGCCAGAGCCATCTATAATACAGTTAGATATGTCATTTGGATATGTAGAATGTAGACTTACCATCAGGTTCCAGTAGTACTACGTCCCGGCCATCTTGTACTGTAAGTTCACCTTCACCACTAGCCTCGAATGCATACAGCATCTTGCCCCTTTTCTCTTCCTTTGCACCACCATTCGTCTCTCCAGCACCCGAATCCGTGATATATGCTGCTGGCGGAGGCGCCATAATTCTGTTCTTGCGCATAGTATTAGTTGACTTTGCCGAAGATATGCTTGGTCGTCCTGCGTCTGGCGGTGTCTCCTCCGATGGACTAAGCTGCCCAGATATGGACCCTGATAGAGAAGGACGTGCTGAGTGAGAGCTAAGAGAGGTCATGGTATTGGAACGCGTGAGCTCGGGTCCATCTGAAGCATTAGAGTGCACCGATGTCATGGTAGCGCTGGGTTTGAGGAGCTTATTTGCGACATCCTGGCGTTCGGCCTTGAGCTTCTTGCGCTCATCCTTAGTCTGCTCGCCAGGACAGTCAGGGGGCACCTTCATCTCACACTTACTATGGCATGTATAGCCACAGTCTCGACAATCGAAGCCCTTTGCGCTCAATCCCCAAATTCTCTCGCCACACAAATCGCAATTTGTAGGTATCTTGAACGTCTGGCTCTTGAAGTTGTGGTTCTTCGCCCCCAGCGTCACATCACCCACCACAGATGTGATTGTCGATGTTTCGACCTCAGCCGTCAGTCTTTGACGATCGATGGAATGTAGATCCTCCTGCATTGAGAAAAGGATTCGAACAACTTCCACCTCGTCCTTCTTTTCTTTTCCTTCTCGCACTCGTTGCTTTACTTGCTTCATACTCTCAACTTCTCTCCGCTTCTTATCGACCTCCCTCCGTAGTTCTCCTAGTTGTGACTTGGATTTGCCCAATACGTTGCGCAAGAAAACCTTTGCGGTTTCGTCAACTATCATACTGCCGTCGTCATGCCAAACCGGACTAGCTTCGAAGTGCTTGTCGGGTGGTTCGTTGAAAGCGCCCATATTGTGTTGGATGTACATCATGGAGTCGAGATGCGGCAAGTTCCTCTGAATCTCGGTACCTTGGTGTTGGACCATGCCATTGCTCTGTTGCAACATGTCAGATTCGAGGTTGGTCGCAACAGTCCAGAGACTGTTCAGCTTCGTCGTTTTAAATTCGCTAAGATCTTGAAGACTATCCATAACCTCGGGAACATATTCGTGGTAATATTTCTCCTTCTGCTTGTTGGTAACATTGATCGCAATGATATAGGTGTTCTTGGCGTTGTTCATCTCGAATAGCTGTTGTTGGTAGGCATTCTGAGCCTTGGCCTTGTCATAATGCGACTCGGTCTTCTTACGCTTAGACTCGACCTCTTGGCAGACAGTGTCGTATTTGCCCTTTGTCTTGGCGAGTGAGGCATATGAAGCATCTCGTTCCTGCTCGAGTTTGGTGGCATAGTCGGAATGTCGTTTGCGCAATTCTTCGAAACGACCACCAAAGAATTTGAGCGGCTCGGCGACCTGGGAAATAAGATTGTTGGCGTATTTGTCGTGTTCGTTGGCGCGGGATTCGAGCGTCGTAAGCTGGGTTGTCCATGTGGTCAAAGAAGCACTGGAGTTGTCGCACAGTGATCAGCATGTATTCGAAAGCCAACCCATAGGGGATTATGTTCGTACCTCTCGAGCGAGCCGGGCGTCATGGCAGGAGTGTCTCCTACACTAAGCTGAGCCGTCTTCTTGTTCTTCTTATCAAAGTACTTCTTTGCAAGTGCTGTAAGCTTTGCGCTATATTCCTTCTCGATGGCTGCGCGCTCTCGGTAGAATTGCTGTATATCTTCAAGCCAGGCAATGCCATGACTAAGCCATGCATTCGCGGGTTTGAAGCCATCCTAATAAGATATCTGTTAGCCATGCGATCTAGTTTAAGCAAACGAAAGGAGCTTCCAATGCAGGCGCATGACATAAAGGAGGCCGCGAATGATGCTATATCAACAAGAGGCTATCATGAGCCAAGTAGACAACCAACCTTGAGCTCTGAGCCAAAGGTGGGCATCGCGTCCACCTCAGCCATGATGGGCAACGTATGAAATCGAATCGTTCTCAGGAGCGAGGGGTAATCGGTCGGCGCGGATGAGACGGAGACATGTACGAGATCGCAGGGTCAAGGCCAAGTACGTATCGAGAGGAAATGGCTTTGGTAACAAGTTAAAGCTGAATTGGTGGTTATTTGTAAAAGTGAGGTTATAATCGACAATGACAGCCAACGATGGCGGGGGAAGATGAGGCGCAGCTTATGAGGATACAGTATAAGGTTAGGTAGGGAAAGTCAACTACAGTTGAAAGAGTATAGTAGGCTAACGAAGAAGGAAGAAGGCGCCGCCGTACCGCGCCGCGCGGGCAACTGATAGAACATGGCCTGCCCTGCAGACAAGTATGGAGTAGATGGTCAGTTTGGGCTCTAGCGCCCCTAACTCACAGCATGAAGAGCCTAAAACCCCGCCAACTAAGAAATTGGGGGCGCCCCCAACTTGACACTACTCAAAGGAATTCATGGGGAGAAGAGGAGGGTTTCATTGACTTTTGGAGCATGACTTTCAATTTAGGCTTGGGAAGACTTTGCCGAATTCCGATGTCAGCCGCATAGGACTTTGTCAGGGTCGCATTCATGTAGGTACAGAATTGACATCTCGAAATGCTGTGTTCTAGAAATGTATCATGACGGGATATACAGAGTATCAGGGGTCGAATTGGGCTTCAACATGTCTAATGCAAATCAATGCAACAGAGTAAGTGACAGGACGTCCTAAATCACTGGCCTTGGTTTTCTCTTACAACTTAGAAACCGTAACCAAAACTCTACAGCCAAGAAGTAATCAGACTCAGGGGTTATGATGACACAGGGTCCTGTATTTCAATCTGCTTCAGAATATTTCCATGGATACATCTCCAAGGCAACACTGACCATCAGACCCAAAACCAAGAAAAAGAGACACGTAAAACTCACTGATAATCCACCTGGCAGTGGGCATAGTTCGGCGGGTGGTCGGCTCGGATGGAAGCCGAGCAACCCCCGGGCATAGTAGTAGAGTAGCACGTCATGTAAACTATTCCTAAAATTCCCCTATGCGAAACTATCAGACCGTTTTTACTATCTAAAACCACTTTACAACTCTCCTTTTTCATCATTAGTTATCTTTTTTCGTGTCTTTTCTTATCACGTACTAATCAGCGATACTCCTGCCAAGATAACCTCATCTAACCTAATCACCATGGCACTCACTCTCCAAACAGCCATTGACAAGAGCAATCCGCTCGCAGAGGCCATTATCGTGCCCTCAAAGCCCAAGGCTCTCACCATCAGCTACGCCAACCTTGATTCCGACGTGTCTGCCTTTCAGCGCAAGCTCGCCGATCTCGGCATCACCAAAGCCGCGCCTGTATCTATCGCGCTCGTCAACTCGTACGAGTTCATCGTCTCTTTCCTTGCTGCTTCGTGGCAGCGCGGCATTGCGGCGCCTCTCAACCCAGCTTATAAGCAGGATGAATTTGAGTTTTACATCGAAGATGTCAAGAGCGCTATCGTGCTTGTTCCTAAGGGCGCTTGGGCTGCTGGTGCGCCTAGCGTGAAGGCTGCTAAGAAGTTTAACGCTGCCGTTGCTGAGTGTTATTGGGATGCTGCCAAGGGTGAGGTTGCGCTCGATGTCAAAGATTATGGTCTTTTGAAGGGTAAGAAGGAGAAGGTCCTCACGGCTGAGCCTGATGATGTTGCTCTTATCCTTCACACTAGGTTGGTTTCTTACGACAGCTATGATAAGCCCATAACTAACGATCTCATAGCGGTACTACTTCGCGACCCAAGGTGGTGAGTAGACTCACATGAGATTTTCGTTGATAGCTCATACTCACATGAATAGGTCCCTCTCACCCACCGCAACCTGACGCGAACCATGAGTACGTGATACCACAACTCATCTCACTTCATTGACTAATTCCATTGTAGACAATATCAAGAACACATATCAACTCACCTCCAAGGACCGAACCATGCTGGTCATGCCCCTGTTCCACGTCCACGGCCTCCTCTGTGGTCTCTTGGCTCCTCTCTTCACCAGTGGCTCCATGGTCGTTCCTACAAAGTTCTCCGCCTCTGAGTTCTGGACCGATTTCATCACCCACAAAGCCAACTGGTACACGGCCGTTCCCACAATCCACCAGATCCTGCTCAAGAACCCTCCTCCAAGCCCCAAGCCTGAGATTCGCTTTATCCGATCATGCTCCAGTCCTCTGTCGCCCACTGTCTTCCAGCAGCTTGAGGAGACATACAACGCCCCTGTTCTCGAGGCATATGCCATGACTGAGGCTGCTCATCAGATGACATCCAACCCTCTTCCTCCTGCCAAGAGAAAGGCCGGAACTGTTGGTATTGGTCAGGGTGTTGAGGTCAAGATTCTTAATGAGCAGGGTGAGGAGGTTCCTCAGGGTTCCGAGGGTGAGATCTGCATCACTGGCGAGAACGTTACCAAGGGATATCTCAACAACCCCTCCGCCAATGCTTCCTCCTACCACAAGAATGGATTTTTCCGAACAGGTGACCAGGGCAAGAAGGATGAGGATGGCTACATCATCATCACCGGCCGTATCAAGGAGCTCATCAACAAGGGCGGCGAGAAGATCAGCCCCATTGAGCTGGACAATGTCTTGACCCGTCATCCCAAGATCAGCGAGGCTGTATGCTTTGCCATCCCTGATGAGGTTTACGGCCAGGACATTGGTGTTGCTGTTGTCCTTAAGAATGGCGAAAAGTTGACTGCTGAGGAGCTCAAGGCTTGGGTCGCTGAGCGATCTGCCAAGTTCAAGGTGCCCAAGAAGGTGAGTCTCCCTCCAAACATTGATCATTTAATATGGCATAAGTGCTAACAGTTCTTTAGATCTATTTCACTGAGGTGATGCCCAAGACAGCAACTGGTAAAATCCAGCGACGAATCGTTGCCGAGGCCATGATGAGTGCTCCCAAGGCGAAACTGTAAACGTGTTGCGGGTTTCAGTCACATACATTTATTGCAAATTAGAGATTACAGGATACAGGAAGAGGCATATTGAAGAAGTTGGATAGATATTGTTTCCAAAATTGATAAAGCATCGCTATTTAAATGCGGCTAAATTTCATTCATCACATGCTGTCTAGCATGTAATTCCCTGGTAGTGATGGTGACCACAATGTCCCGCTGCGTAATGCCCTCGTTTTTTTTTTTTTTCCCATCGTGTAAGATATCGATAAATTCCTCCACATTAGTTGTATATTCATATCTAATATCCTTCTCTCTTAATCGTACTGTCCATCATGGTCCGCAACCTCAATCACATCATCATCATCGTTGATATACAACCGACTATCATTCCTCTTCAACCCGGGCATCTCAGCACCCGGCGCATGCACCTTTCGATTCGTCACAGTATGTCGCTCAACCCAAGCTGCCGTTCCATCGGCTGCCTCCCAGCGCAGAGGTGCCTTGGTAAGTGAGTCCTTGGCGTCTCCATTTGCGGGCTTGGCGGTCGCAGGGTCAACACCAGCTTCTTGTGCTGTGTGGAGTAGTGCAGCGTTGGCGTCTTGAAGATCGAGGAATACAGAGGTGATTGTTACGTTGGACTCTGTGTCGCGCTGGAGAAGGATATACACTGAGGGAGCCATGATGGCCTGGTTCCTTAGTTTATATGGAGATGGAAGATAGATGTGGTTTTCAGGTAAAATGTATGGCATAAGTAGTGTGTTTTGTGTGTGTGTGTGTGTAATTGTTGAGTAGTAGTATAGTGTTTGTTTAACTGTGTGAGTATGGTTGGGAAAAGAAAGAGGGTGAAGTTGAGATATTATATCACAATTAGATCCCATGCATGCACGAGCCTCCACTAACACAATCCAATCCGATCCAATTGCCTTGTGACCTATCTACTGCAGGCGCATCTAACTTAGACCCCTCCCCCGCCAACAATTGCGCGACTTCTGGCTTGTCATAAGTGGTACGACGACTCATGAGGCGAGAGCATGACCAGGGTTAGCAAGCAAGGCATATTAATCAATTCCTCTCAAACCCGTCGAGGCCGAATTCACTTGGTTCATCTCGAGCCTTGGGATCCCCGTGGGGGGGGGGGCGAATTGCGCAGTACGGAGAACCAACGCCGAAGCTTCGGAGCTGAAGCGGAGCCAATACGGGTTTAACGACTCCGGTCCGTCCGGGAGTCGCCGATTAAAAACAAGTTATGATGTAAAATTTGAACCCATGATGAAAAGAGTTCTTTACGTCAAACTAAGATTTAGATGAGAAGACATAGCTCTATTCATCTTGAAGTTTTCATCCCCAGATACAGTGACCCCAGAAATCTATCATGGCATGATATATCCACATTGCGGATTTTACTAGCAGGGGTATCACATAGCATGATGGCATACGATGCATACAGACCTCAACAAAATGAAAGAGACTCTATAACACCTCAGTCCCTAAGCCATCACAGTCTCCTTACAGTGACGTTGATATTCTCGGAAGTTTAAAAATCTCGGAACACGAAAGAATCATATTCACCGAGCTTCCCGATGGCGATGACTGCTTAAAAACAGGGTCTCGTTGTTAGGTCAGGGTCCAAGCAGGTATTCGCTCGCTTAGCAGAGCTACCCCTGGCAGAAATACATCATTTAACCCTCATCGATGGGTCCCAGCTTCAGCTTTTTGACGTCGCATATCCATCCTCCGTATATCGGCGCCTTCATGAATTTTGTTTGTCATGGCTCAGTTATTCATGAGGACTAAGCTACAAAACTAATTCACTGTATATGAAGGTGTCGGAGTCCTCGGGCATGACATAGAAATTCTATGGTGATGGTATTACGTTCTTGAGAAAAGAAAATGTCATTGCTAGTAACGGATAGGCTCTACAATGATATCTAAGTATACAAACATAGCCTCCTCCCACTTACACCAATAACCTCAACCAAAGTTCCTATACAGCACTCTTCTTTGCAACCAATTCTATCAAGACATAAACCTTTGTGCAACGCAGTAGGCAGTAGACTCATCGTTAGGCCTCTATCAGTCACCTTCTGATCTCATACTCGTCGCCAACCGGTTGAGAGGAGTCGACTTTCTTGATCTCATGCTTCAAATTCCGAGTCATAACTCCAACCAAGAGAAAGATCGTAGTAATCAGCATCTCTGGGACAACACTCAGGCAGACTACTACTGCCTTTGAAGACAAGAAACCTGAAGTTGGGTGTGAGATCTTGAGCTGGAGGTATGCAATGCCGTATCCGAGACGTAGCCCAAGGAGCGGAAGAGTAATAAATACTGCATACAAAAGCTTTGGGGTGTCAGTGCCCAAGCTACACTGGTATATGAACATGTTTGGATCAGACTTACCAGCTTACCACCACGAAACGAAGATACACGGCGGTTGTTTGTAGCTGATCCCTGGCACTTTCCAAGAGACCACAGAGCCCAGATCGCTAGCAAGGCCCATGCTAGCGCAACGAGAGCAGAAGCAACTTTGAGCAAAGTCTTGTTGGTGGAAATCGAGTCACCGTTTTGTAAGCCAATAACAGACACGATGATAAGTGCCATGGCTGCTCCGACCAGACCATGATACTTGATCTCGAGAATAACATCAAGCTTTCTGTTGAGTCTGGGGTTCGTCCCACGTCGACTAAATAATTATTAGTAGAGAAGAAAGAAAAAAAAAAGGTAGTGGTAGAGTAATACTTACGCCTCATGTAAGATCCCAGAAGCAGCCAACAGCAAGGGAGAAAGACCAATACTGTTGAGGATAATTAATCCTGTGGAACTGTTGGTTTCGTTCAGACCGATACCGCCTGTGACAATTCTGAGCACACAGAAGATCTGGACGTAGAGCCATCCGATGAAACCTGTCTTTCCATGCTTGAAGAGACAGTATAGGGCAGGTTGGAGGAGAATAATGTAAATGGCCAGTTTAGCCGCTGAGATAGAGTCTGTCATTTTGAAAGGGGAAAGATTGAAAACGTTCAAAAGGATTTGTGATGCCTGTCTCGATAAAGACTGCCAAGAGCATGAATGTCCATCCATTATTATACTACTATCGCAAACATATTTCTGGTTGCCTCTTGGCACTGCCTTCTGTTCATTATGGAAACCATTTTCGACGTCGAATCCCAATCGGGCAACGAATTCGACGAAATCCAAGTTTCAGCCAATCATGCATAACTAGGAGCGTGTGTAAGAATGATGATGATAGTCTAGTGGCGGAGCTACACTGGTGTTGACGATCACCACAATCAACTTAAGGTTCTCACGTAATCTTATATCCTCTTCCCCTTTAGCTACTCTATAGTAACATCTTGCTGTCGAAGAATCTTCTTGGGCCAATCAAGCAAACTCTGCCATTCAGCAGGCAGAATTTGAGAAATGGCTTGGAGCTCCCTGAACCCGGAGTCGCCTACCCACCAGCACTTATTGAGCATTGACAAAAGGGCAAAGTAATGCGCTAGAATTACAAGCGCCCTTGGTCGAAGCTCTTCTACCATATCTACGAAGCGTTTAGGTAGCAGCATAGGAAAAACAACAATTCTGCGCCCAATGCTCGTCGTCGTGTGTTTCTTATTCTTCATGCCATTCCATGTTCCTCCTATCAGACTCAGAGCACTTGCATACACGGCTTCTGTATCAGAGTCCCATGGCTCTTCTAGCTCATGTGGTTTCTCACGACTGAGTAAGTGTTTCCAATCTTGACGCAGTTCTTCGTTTTTATTGTCGTCGAGAAATTCAAAAACACTTTCAATCATAAAGTGAGCAATAGATTCGGGTTTTTCCTGGACCAGAACCCAAGCTTGCCGGAATAGAACTTTACTGCTTGATGTGATGCGTAGCCAGTCGATGGGAGGTGTATAGGGCTTTAGCGGACGGCACTGGAGGCGAACGAAGCCGTGGATGCGCACCAGGCTTGATGTGAGACAGATGTATTCTACCTTCTTTGCGTTTATCTCTGCAATATCTTTGTGATGCTCATGAATCGCCATGTTCAGATAAGTTCGGCATACATCATTGGCTTCAAGATCTGTGAAGTTGCTGCGTTTCTCTGTATGTAGGGCAGTAATCATGTACATGCAATATAACAGAGAATCAGATTCAAGGGCTAGACGACACAGCGCCGTCACCCAGAAATGTTTCGATACATCGTCTAGAGCGAGTGATGGGCCCGTGTCTGTAATGTACTGATAGAACAGCCTCAGTTCCTGTTTCCTTCGAGAATCTGACTCTGGAATCTCGACGACGGTATTGGCTGGACTTGAGGCTAATGATTTGGTACTCTGGGGCGATGGCGAAGTGCGATCATATACGCATGGCAACTTGAGACGGTCGCAATTCGAGCATATGGGCTTGGACTCATCGCACTTGAAACAGTAAGTCACAGGCACAACATTATCTAACCACCGGGTCCACTGTATCTACCTTGACTCGACGACTTCGACATTGCTGGCAGCCCGTGCGGGACTTCTTATGGAATAGCTTGGCTGCACGTTTGGGCGGTGGCTGACTGTCATTCATGGCGAGATGGTGGTTATCGCATAGACACTGACGGGTTTCAGGAACGAGAACGAGGGATAATCGCAATCAGCAGCATCATCATCATGGGGTATTGATCTTGTAAACGAGAACGAGGAGAGCTGGAGATTCGTCAGCTTGCTCCGATTTCCGATCTAGGCCGCTTACATGCGCTAGCTTCTGTTTAGCGATACGAAATAATTTAATCGATTAATAAATACATTGAGAGCAAGTCAATTCTTAAAGCTCTGTATTGCATGTCGATAGCAAAGGCTGAGTTGTGGCTATAAAGTGGTGATACTACCCTAAAGAGTTGTGTGTATTTCCTCAACCTCTTTTCGAATTGACTTTTCCATCATCAGACCAGTTCTTGATCCTCTCTTCTTTGACCCTGGTTAGAGACTTTTTGATTGTCCAGTTAAACGAGTCTGCCAAGAAATCTACCCGGTATCGGCTTATAAGAAAGAACCCGTGCTAGCATCAGTTCAAACGACAACATTGGATCATTATTGACCAATTTTACATGCTGGATTTCCGTACTCTTAGGAGGATGTAGGAACAAACTCCACAAAGAGGAATCCAGTGTACAAGAAACTTGTGATGTCTCTTTTCTATCCATAGGTAGTGTTCTCAACATCTCCAAACATTGGGGTAAAGCTGTATTAGTCTCAAGGCGAATCAATTTTCTTCTTCTTTCAAGACGTCAATTCTTTAGAGAAACTATTAGAATAAAACCTCAGCATTCGATACGAAAAAAGCCAAGAAATTGTACTCCATCGTTATCCCTCACTCACAAGGCGCGCACTATCGTCAACACCTACTACGCCCTTCACTTAACTACCCCACCAATCACGGCAATCACCACCCCGCAACTCGGAACCAACTCCATATCACTTCATCCTTCCTCGATATATAAATACAACAACACCAGAATCTGAAAATGAACTCTCGTCTTGCATTTTCACTCTCCAGAGCTAGAATAACCCCTCGATTCACTACAATTCGAACAATGGCTTCTTCATCTGTCACCGTTCCTCCCGGAAAGTACGAGTTTCTCGTCGTCGTTCATGACAAGCCTAATGCTCGGGAGAAGAGACTTGAAGTTCGAGGGTGAGTTTCTATATTATATTATGTGACTTGTGCTTATGGTTGTAGACTTCACTTTAAGAACATGACTCCTCATGTTGAGAATGGAAGCTGGAAGATGGGAGGTATGTATTCTTCAACTGGCTATGTCGAAGATTCATTTGGGCCTACGAACGAGACTAATCCTGTATGTAGGTGCCATTCTCAACAGCGTTCCCAAAGACGACAGTGTCGACAGCCTTGACTTTGCCGGCAGTACCCTCGTTTGCATTGCTGAATCCGTGGAAGAGGTTCGGGCACAATTAAGCAAAGATATCTATGCTACATCAGGTGTCTGGGACATGGACAAGGTAAGAAAGTATGTAAATTCATTTCGAGAACAATTTGCTAATGTGATGTACAGGTCCAAATCTACCCCTTCAAAGCCGCCTTTAGGATGAACTAATACAAAAAGTCAATACCATTAACATAGACTCATCATAAACAAACTCAAAGCACATCACTGTTGATCCAACCCCTGCTAGCTATCATGACACACCACCATGATGTTCCTGTTGTCCATCTTCCATTTGCTGAAAGCTCGAATCTTTGGGATCATTCATTCCCTACCGCCTGCTACTATGTAATACCGACCCTCAAAACCCCCACATACCAGTTCGTTACCCGCTCAATGAAACGAGCTCAAGCTATTACCAAAAACCGCGAGGAAGAACTATCTGACCTATAAAATTCCAATTCCAATTCAAGTAACAGTAACACCATCGTACACTGAATATCAACACTCATTTGGTATGGCCTGCCATCAATCGTGCGTGCGTGCGTGGTCTAAGCTTCGTTGCCGGTTGAAGCATTCTCAGCTGCTTCTTCAGCTGCAACTCTCAATTCGTAGTTGAGATCAAAGCATTCAGCCAGTAGCTCGGTAACGCTGCCTTGTCCTTCGGGAATGTCGCCATTTACCACAAACTTGCCGTCGACTTTCATATTATCGAGCGAGTTGAGCTGTTTTATGTGAGAGAAATCCATGTTATGCCAAGAGTTGTCACATACCTTCATGCTGTAGGGGTAAAGCTCTCGCACAGAGGAGACACCCCCATTCTTCTTGACCTCGACGAGGCAACGCTTTAGTGTCTGCAGTTGGTTGTAAACAGGCAACAGAGCTTCAGACACTGGTTCGGATGCCAGCATAAATGAGTAGATATAGGCATACGACCGTCGGATCAGGTACAGCAGAGTGCGCTGAGTCCAAAGATCGGCTGGTCGCCCCCGGTCATCCACCCAGTTTCCGTTCTGTCGGCTCTCATCAATTCTGTCAAGCTGCCGTTGGAAATCGTAAAGATCTGTCTCTCGGAGTGACCATGCTTGTGTAAGGGAAAGCTTCTCGAGGTCGTTGCGAATTTGGATAAGTTGATCGTAGATTGGTCGCCATTGTTCAGCTACCGCTCCTTGTCTTCAGATGGTCAGTAACCTTCATGCAAAAGTGTCGCTTCTCTTACCTCTCAAGAACCATGTCTGACCAGCGGACGCAGCGGTTGTATAAGTCTCTAAGAACTTCACCCCCCTCCTCTAATGTTCCATCTTCGGCAGTAAATGTCCCTCCGTTATGTTTTTCGCCAATCTCCAGGATTTGGTTACGTAGTTTCTTGACTTCGGATGCGGAGAACTAATCCGCGTTAGTACATCTTGGAACGTTCCATTCCATTCCAACCTTGCTCACCTTGGACTTGGTGTTGGCCAACGAGATCGATCGCAAGATCGAAATGAGCTTCTCATGAGCCTCCAGCAGATAATCTGGCAATCGCTCTAATCTCTTCTGAAGTCGCGACAAGGTTGAGTTGCAGAGCGCAACACGGTTCTCAAGCAATTGGAGCATATACGGAGGGTGTCGTTTATCGGGTGATGGGTCTTTGGCAGCATCATCAATACTCTTAGATAGATCCTCGAGTGTAGACCGAATGCTTCCGAGATCCTTAGCTGAGTAGAGCTCGGCTTCGGTGAGGTGATCGAGTAGTCGCTTGACAGTCGAGGTCATAGCGTAGGTCGCTGGTGCCTCATTGTTTCGACCGATCGTGAGGTAGAATAGGGATAACAGTTGGAAACAACTCTCCAAGACCTTGTCCACTAGAGATAACCTTGTTAGCACGATCGCTTTTGCTTGCGACAAAGATGGTGACATACATCGGTTCTCCTCCTTATCGCCTGTTTCCTTGCGCACAACCGCCAACTCCTTGACCTGATCCATGGTCTCATCAAATAATGGCATGACATCTTGAGTCCGAATATAGTTTGTGCGATCCTGCTTAAGAAGCAGTAGGCGATCTCGGATTAGCTGTAGCTTCTCGAGGATAGCTTGCTCCCGGGGGTCCCGCGGCATTGGGATTGCTGGAGTCTCCATGGCGGTACCTGTTGTTCCAAGCTCGTTATGGGTGTGTCGTAGAGATTCTGTAAAGTAGAGAGTAAAATAGCAGTGGTTTATGCTATTGAACTTGAAAGTTTATTGGTTCGTTGTTCGTGCCTTGCGCAACGTCTCTGGGGCTCCGAGGAGTGACGAAAGTCGACGAGTGGCGGCGGGGCTCAAGATCCAGGGAGGTAGAGTCGGCTTTTGGTGGGGAGGTCGTGATAAACAAGATACGAAGAAGGTCACAAGAGATTAATTAAGCAACAGACGAAGATGATAGCCTGGAGGTAGAAAGCGGGGATGAGAATGCAATGGAAGATAAAATAGTTGATGACGAAGGTAGTTGGCTAGTGCTTGGTAGATCGTGGAGAAAAGATATCACGGTTCAGTTCAGCTGGAGTCTGTCTGTCTTGTCGACCTTGACCAGGAATGTTGTCGCTTAATCATGGCAAGTGGAAAGCCCAGACCGGCCCCTCCATCAGGTCCGTCCATATCCATCGATGCCTACAGTCACTTCACCTATTACCGTACGCGGTACAGGATACGCCCTCCATCTGCTGCACTACAGCATTGAGCCAGACGACAATGGTTAAGCTGTTTGCTAGTGGGGGTCCAACAAGCGACGGTGGGCAAAGCAAGGCAAGGCAAGGGAGAAGAAGATTCGATAGAGGTATGCCTCTTTAATCTGAACATTTATTACCAGTCGAGAGATTCTGAATAACACCGAGTACAACGGGAGCAATTTAATTGCTAATTTTGTCATATGAGAGTTATATTTACAGCCTCTTATCATCCAATCCCTTGACAACAACAGCTCTGATGATGTCTTTCTGTGCTCAGAGGTGGGGTAAAAGCGCCGCAATTCGCAGCATTTCTTGGAAACAACCTCATTGGTTCGTTAATCACCACCCAATCAAAGACGTGACTCACTCTCTCTGCGTCCACGGAGCGGATTAATTCAACCCCAAACCTCCACTTTTCCTTTAGGTCTTGAAAGCCCTCCAACCGAATTTCGAACCAGGATTTCTGTGGTAAGCATCCATTTGGTGATATTCCGACTTCAAACTACAATCGACTCGACTTCGTGCAGACTTTACATCTCCCACCCCAAGTCACAACTAATCACAATGTCTCACGCCGAGCTCGCTTCGTCCTACGCGGCCCTGATCCTCGCCGACGACGGTGTTGAGATCACCGTACGTTCAACCCCGCGATTTTATCGATTTCTGTGTGTGCGTGTGTGAGGTGATTGATAGCTAACTTCGTCATCGCGACTTTTCAGGCCGACAAGCTCCAGACCCTCATCAAGGCTGCCAAGGTCGAGGAGGTTGAGCCCATCTGGACCTCCATCTTCGCCAAGGTACGAACCGATAATTCCAGCGATTTGTGCGCCCATATCCAGGACTTCGATTTTCTGACGGATTTTGTGTAAATAGGCTCTCGAGGGCAAGGATGTCAAGGATCTTCTCGTAAACGTCGGCTCCGGTGGCGGTGCTGCCCCTGCCGCTGGTGGTGCCGCCGCTGCTGGTGGTGCCGCTGAGGAGGCTGCTCCTGAGGAGGCCAAGGAGGAGGGTACGTTTACCCACGAACTACGAAGAGATTCTTGTGCGGATTGCTGACAATCACTACAGAGAAGGAGGAGTCTGACGAGGACATGGGCTTCGGTCTCTTCGACTAAGAAGTTACGCCGCTACGACTGTTTCCTTGTTCTTTGTACTTCGACTGCATGGCTTCGGGGTTTCCAATCGATCGATCATACAGGATGGAGAGCGGGCACTGTAACCTGCGCCCTGGACAGAGTAGCTTCTTTCATACGATGTTATGAGGAACGCACTCAACGGAGTTTCGCGGAGGGAGAATTGGTCAATTCATACGGCTCTGATAAAAAAAAGTCCCGCCATGGGTGGTTTGAGTTCAACTGGGTTTTCTTCAAAGTGTGACTATCTCGCTAGAGTTCCAGCGATTGTGATTGTGATCAGGACGAATCATTGTCCTCTTTCGTCTGTTCTAACTCTACCTAAAGGACTTTTTGCCTGGTCTTCGTAGTACTACAGATCCATCTTCCATGCCCCCGTCAACGCCGCGCCATGCACAATCTTTCATGTCTAAGTCAGAAATTTATTTGACGATCAGGACGGATGACGGAACCAATCCCGCCTCCTTCAGGGTCTTGGAGAAATCGACGTCACCCTCAAAGGTCTTGCGCGGGAACGTGGTCGTAAAGCTTGACACAGCATTCCCTGTCTCGCTCTGTAGCTGCTGAGCCAGCTCAAAAAGTGTTGTCTCAGCGGGCAGAGTCTTGGTGATGTTTCCACCGTCGGTTTGTAGACGAAGTCGGGCTTCGTTGTGGTTGCTCTTGGGCTTGGATGCGGCAGCGACAGCAGCAGCGCCACCAGGCGTAACAGCCTCGACTTGAGGAGCTCGGCCCTCACGAGCGGCCTTGGCCTCCTCTGCCTTCCGGCGTCGCTCAGCTTTGTCGGCCTCGATCTTTGCCTTGATGCGTCTCTTGGCCTCTTGGTCATCGAGCTTCTCCTGTCGCTTCTGAGCAGCTTCCTTGACGGCTTGCTTGCGGGCCAGTTCCTCCTTGGCCTCCTGGCTCTCCTTGGTAGACTTTTGGCGAATTTGCTACGATAGGTCAGTCTCTAGTGAAGAATGTAAGTAAATGAAGTTTGTTACCTCATTGCGCTTTTGGTCTTCCTTGTCCTTAACAGATTGGAGAGCTCTCTTGGCCGCGAGTCGCTCGCGTAGCTCGGCAAGCTTAGCCTTCTTCTCGTCTTCGGTCAAAGGAGCAATCTCCTCTGTTGACTCCGAGAAATCAGTGTGCTCACTGTGAAGTTAGTCAGACATTCCCTGATAGAACTAAATAGCTGCACAAGGTTAACATACGTCTTGGTCGCGTGATAGCTAGCCAGATCATGGTTCTTGAATCGCTTTCCACAATCATTGCAGATCAAGGACTTGGCAGTGCCAGTTTCGAGCTCTGCGATCTTGGCCTCCGTGTCCTCATCTTCATCTTCTTCCTTTGCAGCGGCAGCAGCCTTGATCTCATCAATAGGCTTGTCCTGGTTATCCTCAAGCCACTGAAGAGCACCCTGAACTACAAAAGTTAGCTAAGCACGAATCATATGGATTGTTGTAACTCACGGCCTCCAGTCTTCTTGACAGCAATCTCAGCGCGCTCCTTGTCAAAGCCCATATCGAGCAGGGTATCAAGATCGGAAGGCATCTCGGCGGTGATGTTTAGTTGACTGTTAGTGGGGTTGGATGAGGGGCAACTGCTGATGAGTTGAGTGAATGAAGTTGAGAATGAGAATGAGAAAAAGAGACTAGAGCTCCTTTATTCAAACAGTCGTAGGTTGAGGGAATAAACAAAGTTTCCCTGCCGTGAATAAATTGAGGTGCAATATGCTTCATGAACTGAGTTGTCCTTTGATGCTGGAGCCAGAGCTTAGGTAAAGCCTAAGAACGTTATTCAAGCCGCTGCCTCAGTGACGTCGCCGGGTTTACTACGGTTAAGCACAGGCGTAATCATGACTGCAATTCCGATATAGCAATTTCTCAACTTCTCATGATCAAATATGCAGGTTGAACCTAACGGATAATTCTCATTATGCTTAATCGCCAAACTGAAAATCCAAGAACATGCTCAAACACGAATGTTTACAGGACGCAAGCTTCCCGGAACAAAGACGCCAACATCGCACACTTTCATTCAAGCAATATCTTCTGATCCAAACAAGAGTATTATCATTAAGTGGGCTCGCTAATGAGCCTGGGGTATCATCATAAGTTCATGCCGTCTCTAAATAATAAAAAACCCATAGCTCTACTGCAACAGTCTTCACCCGCTACCACTGAAGCGGCCAGCTGCCATGTCTTCGAGCATATGCTTTTCCAAGACGATCCAGCACCTCTCGCGAAACATCTTGGTGATACTTCCTGCACCAGTCGTTGACTTGGTTCCCATTGAGAGACTCTTGGCGGTTCAAGGTCAAATATCGATGTAGGTATGCAACTGCATCTTCCATATCATCGGCTCGGTTGTTGTCATAAAGGCTGTTGAGTTTGCTACACAAAGCATAGTCCCATGGGGCAGCATAGACTCTCAAACCACCGTAGTTTCCCTGATGCTCGAACATGACTTCATTCTGGACTTTAGCCCATTGGAGAATATTCATCTGAACATTTGGAGGCACAAAAAATTGCATTGAGTTGTTGAACCACTGCTCGCCGAGACGTCCCTCAGACCTTTTGTTGGCGAAAGTGGCAGCATTGGTGAGTGTGATGTACTCTTTTGAGGCAGGATCGTGAAGAAGGAATTCGACATCGGATGTTGTCTCTCTGTGACGCAGGTAGAGTGTGTTCACAACACCGCCGACCACAGCGCACTCTATGTATATGCCACATTCGTTTAGATACTCGGCCATGTGTTGGAAGGCATCATTGATTTGCTGTCGACTCAACTCTGAGGTTTGAGAGAAATCTTGAAAGATAGATGAGGGAGCCATGACAGAGCCAACTGAATGTCTTGAGAGGGTGACAGGACGGATGGGTCGAGACTCCATCTCGAGGATGTGGCGAGAGTTGTTGCAGCCCATGATGAGAGTGGTGAGAGTTGTGCAAGGGTAAGTTGGTACAATCTTGGGTTAATGCCGAGTAATATAATCCAAGAGATACGGGAAATCTATCTAGATATCGTATAAAGTGTTAATCTTGTCGAATGCAGTCCACCTGACTCTGGACATCAGTTCGTATTAAATACTAGCCAAGTTCCTGAACTGCCCTACTAAACCCCCTTCAAGCAGTGGCAGCACACACACGTTCGCGCCATAAGCGGTTGTTCCAGAAGAATTCAGTAAGCTGCAGGACATTTCACTCTTCTACTGCAACGTAGGAGCAAAGAAATGGAGTAGCCGCCCGTGGCACCGCCTCGTGTCGATCTAATACGAGGGTCCTACCCGCAGATGGCGTTCCTGTGAGCCTTGCTATCCACCTTTTTGTTCAGCTTGAAGGACTGCGGTAGGCTGAACGCGACTTATCCGTAGCGTCGGAATTCAATGTTTAGTATATTTTTAGACGTCTTATCCCTCGAGAATTCACTAGGCCCAAGTTAACGATGTAAGCGACTGTCGGTAGTTGAGAAGTCGTGATATTTAGTCAAGTCTTGCATTGCGCCAACCGCGAACTGTTCATTGACTGAATTCTCTCATGCCTTAGCTGAGCATCGTTTGGTGATATGTACAACACAGCCTTTATAACTACCGACCGCCACCACCACCCACAAGCTCATCACGTTCTCGTCAGCATTTATTAGAGTCAATAAACTGCACTTCGGGTTTCACCACTTGGCAGATTTTTCCCTCTGGAGTTGCACAGCCTATCGAGTCCTAAATGTTCGAGAATATTCAGCGAAATTAACTTAGAAGCAGCAGCAATAACTTCAGCCGCAGCCACACGCTGAAGTTAGATCTTGAAGCAGACTTTTTAAATACCCGAGCTAAAGAAAGTAAAGAAAATTGAGACCTCATCCGAAGTGATAAAGAATATTTAGTCAAGAAAGGTAAACTTCGGAGATTTGCTGGCCAGTTGATTCAGTTCTAGCCTTTTTGCTTCTTGGCAACTTTGTAGTTTGTGAGTTGAGTTGCAGACACTGACATCCTCTCCCTACTTATTCGCAGACCATTCAATGAAACTTATTCTCCACAAAAGAGATCGCAAATCCCTTGTCCTTTATTGTTTCAATTAAAATAGGTGGGTATCAAAATGGTTTGGAGATTGTTTGCCAATGCTCAACAAAGAATGAGAGAGTTCATGATGGCTGCGCTAACGGACCTGCCAAGCTCTGACGCTACCTTACTTGACGTTTGCCTCGGTCCTCCGCATCTGTCCTCAAACCATGTGCCATGATGCCCTCACTTCCCTGATTTGAGGAGCTTAACCATTCAGGTGCTTACCAATACAAGAACCTGCATGTCGTGGGCCGGCTAGTCCCTTTTTTTGTGGACGACAGACGCAAAAGTTAGGGACAGAGTGGATAATTGCAGGTCAATGAAGTAAACAGCAAAGGTAAAAGGCAAAGATGACGTTTGAATAAGAATAAGGTACGTGGTGGCTTCATCAACCATCAATCCATAGATATCCATGAAATCAATGAGTTTTTGGAGCATGGACGACATCCAATAGTGAGTGATAGCGGAGTTTAAACCCCCTGATGGCTCGTGCGCCCTGTAGCAACCACCTGAAGTTGATCCGACTCAACTAGGAATAGGGCGCCAGAGCAGAAGCAATTACGTCGTAGGACACCAAGACACCTTGAACCAACGTCAACCTGCCTTCCGTACTCCTTCCCGTCCTGAGCAGCCCAGTCAATCTACCTATACTCAACTCAACCACACTCCTCCACTGCTGCTAATCTTTCATTTCGTCACCAATTTCTTCCTTCTCCCACGCGACCAACTTCCTCAAATCTTATCGATTCGGTGCTGCCTCCTGTCGCTATACGTTTAACTTACCTTTAATCAAACTTCCCCCCCTTTGCTAGCTAATCAACGACATCCATACCGCACTCTACTTCCCGTTGCCACGTTTCCACTTGGTTACCGCCCAGAAGACATCGCGCGATACCACAAACCACCACAACATCTGCATTTTCTTACCAAGCCACGATAACAAGCCAACATGTCGGTCGATATCGAGCCGTTCGAGCTGTCTTTTAGACGTACGTGATCTGCAATAGACGATAATGGGCCCTCGAGGATTGACGTGATTGCTAGGCCCTTTCACCACCGAGGTCTCGCAGACCTTGACTCTGAAGAACCCCAACCCTACTCCTGTAGCTTTCAAGGTCAGTCGATTGGCGATGATCATGCGATGAGTTTGCTCACAAGAACCACAGGTCAAGACCACTGCTCCCAAACAGTATGCTTGCCCCTCTTAGTGAATCCCTCCGATCGCATACCTGACGCCTCCTCACTAGATACTGTGTTCGACCAAATGCAGGCCGCATCGAGGCCGGTCAAAGCTTCGATGTCTCTGGTGAGTTTACTCTCCTATAGCGCACTCCGGCAGCCGTTAACAGTCGCATAGTCCTCCTTCAGGCTATGAAGCAGGACCCTGCTCCCGATGCGAAATGCCGTGACAAGTTCCTGGTCCAATCCGCTCCTATTACCGCCGATAAGGAGTTTGCCAGCGTTGCCAATGTCGTACGTGACCATTCGGTCTCAAACCACACACAATAACAACTGACCAAATAACCAGCTTGAAACAACGGATAAAGCCCACCTTGTCGAGCGCAAGATTCGAGTTAACTGGTTGGCGGCTGGTGACGCTGACCAAGCTCCTAACCGACCTCTGTCCACGCCTAACAAGCAGGCCATTACCAACGGCGTAAGTTCTTAAGGATTTAGATCCGCGATTTGGTAATTAATCGCATAAATTTAGGCCAACGACACTCCTGATGTTTCACGTACATTTTCTTCTCCCGCCGTTCGAGACGAGTCGCCTGCATCCTCAGCAGCGCCCCCTCCTTACCAATCACCCAAAGAGCCCGCGTATGAGGATGAGAAGCCCAAATCATCCCATGGAGAGCCCGAAGTCAAGAGCACCATTACTCAAACTACAACCGCCATCAAGGAGACTGCAGAGCTGACCTACGAGGAGCTTAAGGCTAAGCTTGCCCAGGCCGAACAGCAGCTTGTAGCCCTGAAGGATAGCGGTCTTCGACAGCGCAACGTCAAGTCCGCCTCCGGCGATGATGACAAGCGACCTCTCGCCCAAACCGCCCAAGCTGTTAACCAAACCGTCGAAGGCGTGCCTGTTCAAATGGCGGCTATTCTTTGCTTGGTCAGCTTCCTGCTTGCCTACTTCTTCTTCTAGAGATAAGCAGGAAGTAGCAGCCTTTGGATCTTTTTCGACAAACGAAACTAATAGACAGGCTTGACGACGCTCATGAGAATTCAGCCGGAGACTTGGGATCCCCGGATGCATAAATCTTCAAAGTACGGCGAGGGTAAAGCATAGGATCAGGAAGCATATCATACGATTGGCGGAACTCTGCAGCATTCACGGCCCGATACCATTCGAAAATCACTGGAAAAGATATCTCAGGGACACTGAAACATGTCGCTAGGAGTCGGTGGTTTTGTTCGGACAGGCTACGAGCACCTTGCAGCTGGGGTTGAGTTGCGCGGAGGAGTTTAAAAGCGATGGGCGGAAGATGAGGCTTCCGACGCGGCGGCTTTGACTGTATACTCTCACCTTGAGCCTTTCATGGCTCTCGTATTTTCTTGTGTCGTATTATTCTGTTTGCGTTAACTGATAAATTTGGAGTTCTAACTTGTATCTCATGTCGACTCTCCTTATCATCTATCATGCTTCCCAGTCATTCGCAATCTTAGCCGCTCAATTATTTACATATTACCCACTGAAGTCGATACGAAGAGGCAAAATGTGATAGTTCATTGCATCATAGAGTAGGACTCTTGGAGTTTTGTGATCGCTCAAAAGATTGTATTCGTTTTTTGTTCATACCCTAAAACGCCATGCGCAAGATCTGTATTCTATGATGGCTTGGCCTTAGTCTATTGTGTCTAGCTCACAGCCAAACAGTGACCCAAACGACAAAAGCTGAGTCGATCTTGGCCTCAATATGCCACTCAGTACTAAAATGTCAAAATTCAACGGCATTACAAACAATTCCTATGTACTTTTGCATGACTTTTAGATCGACTCGATCTCAGATTGCTTCCAGTCGGCAACGGCACCACCGCCAACAAGACGGCCACCCTGCTTACGCTTGACACGGCAGGTCATGCCAACGTTATCATCCAAGATGAAGCGCCAGATGGCATAGACCCAGCTCTCATGGCGGGGCAGGTCATCATAGAATTCGTGAGCAATCTCGCGCACCTTGTGAAGACGAGTCCAAGGCACAGCGGGGAAGTCGTGGTGCTCGTTATGGAGACCAACGTTGTAGGTGAACCAGTTGAGGGGTCCGTAGTAAGAGAAGGTCTCAGGGACAGGGATCTTATTCTCCGGGTCGCGAGCAGAGGGCGCAACGGTCTCGTACACGTAGTGCTCTGCGATGAAGTGACCAGCTAGAGGGTGAAGACTTCCGGCCAAGAAGGAGGAGAGCAGCAGGTAGAGGAGAGAGTTGACGGAGGCGTACTTCAGGAGAACGAGATCGAAAGCGACCTGGACAGCGATGTTGAGAGCGTGGACTCCAGTCAAGGGAACGCGGTAGACGGCCATAGGTCGCAGGGCGTAGAAGAAGATCTGGAAGGTGCAGAAGAAAGCCTTGCCGAGAATCGAGTCCAGAACGAAAGCCTCAAAGGCAGTAGGGAGATCGGTATCGAGGCCATCAACGCCGAGGGACTTGTGGTGGGTAAGATGGTAAGGCTACAAAGAGTTAGCATCACTTCAGCAGTAGGAGATTCAATGGGGTGGCATACTCGGAACGAAGCGCTGTAAGGGATACCAATGGGAAGGTTGGCAAAGATAGCGATCAGACGGTTGAGACGAGCACTTCGGAAAGCAAGGTTATGGGAGATCTCATGGATGGCGAGGAAAAGGTTCTGGTTGGCAGTTGCGCCGAAGACATAGGCGACAGCCCAGAACTTCCATGAGAAGAATGAAGTCGACTGGAGCATCCATGCGAGGAAGACCTGGAGAGAGACGACGCCAAGAACGACCCATTTCGTAAGAGGCTCGGGACCGCAGAGCTTGGTGATCTGGAGATGGATGCTAAATTAGCGACATGTCATGAGACAGCGGGGCTAGTCAGTAGAGCCCAAACCTCGGGATGAGCCTTGATAATAGCGAGACGGCGAGTTCGATGAGGTTCCTCAGTATATGTCCAGAAGAAATCGTGGCTCTTATCAGCACCTTCTGCCGCAGGAGCTGGGGACGGGCTATCGCCCTTTGCCCTCGAGGTGACAGTAGATGAATTCGTCGCAGGCATCTTTTTCACTCCTTTCTTTCGATAATTTGAAAACTGAAAGAAAGTGAAAACTCCTTTAGAAAAAAGAGGTGCAAGGACGATTGAATTAAAAAAAGAATGTGATACATTTGCCTCCTTGGTAGCTGCGGCGCGGGAAACAGGGGGGGCAGAGAAAGCTACGTGGAAGGCGGTGAAAATCCAGGTCCAAATGTTAATTGGGAGTTTGGCCAATGGTGGTTTAGTTAGGGGCTAGATTTGGGCGAGTGGGGGAGAAATTCAGGGGACCAGATGGACGGTTTTTGAGGGGTTCAAAGGCGGGGCATTTTTAGACCACTCAGAGAAGTGAATTGTATGGCGTGGCATTTGACAGCTGCTTTATTTGGGTGATATTGTGAATCATGAGCAATTGAAATGGTATTGCATAGGAGTGATCAATTTCGATGCCTATGATGAGTATGAGCTATAAAGCTACATGCAGAAAATTTATCGATCAGCTCTGAACTCCAAACAAATTAATTAGAAAAAAGGCCCTGATTCTATGAATAAAGTTGTCGAACGAGAAGAGGGGAAATGGTTCGACTGGTGCCATTCGGGACCGTCAATTTCCGTTGATAAACACCAAGACCATACGATTATTCGGTATTTGTTGGAAACTTCCTAGTTCATCTATTCCTGTTCTATTTGCGAGATGCGTAATTGCGTTAATCTGGTAGGGCTGTTCTCTTCATAGGTGGACTATATCGATCTGCATAAAACAGAATGCGATCCCTCTGATGTCTATGAAGGTGCGAATACGAATACTAAACTGCCAACGTGTCTTTCTAAAATTCTCTACTTCAGGTTATGATAAAGGCAGTGGATTGTTGAACCTTAGGTGTTTATGCGAGTATGCTATACGTGTTCCAATAACTCAGAGCCTGTCATATTTATACACCATCTTAATCTGAATAGGCCAAGACTATGGAAAATGGGATATACTCAGCATCTCTACAACGCCTGAAACAACAGGTGCTATATGGGGTCAATCAAAATCGAGTTTAATTGACAATTAATGAAATGAATCTGTTTCGAGCTACAGCATTGGTCGAGGAAAGCGCATGTGACAACAAGTTCTGGGCGTTCTTGGCAAGAGCTGGTTGGCGTGGGTGTCGAGCTAAGGTTAAGCCCAGGCAGAGCCTCAGCCTCCACTTCAACCTTACTTCAACATCTACAACATGTCAGCAGCTACTGCAATCATTCATCATCATGAATCCAGTTCTAATATTTCGTGTACTCCGTAACGGGACCGATCGTGACTGAAAGCAGCCCGCAATCGTCTCGATCAAAAGAGACCAACGCCGCGTGTATTATTCCGTCAGCTCGGGTATCATTGCATAACATATTTCTCGACAACTTCCCCCTTCCCTTTCCTCATTCAAAGACCGTTAGACGCACATGAGAATACGCCAGATACTGTACCAGCCTCATACTGGTCAATAATGCCCTGGACACTGGCATATGTACCAACAGTAAGGAACATGATGCCAATCACAATCAAGATAAGGTTAACAATGTTTCCAGTAAGATCAGCGATCTTGCCATGTCGTCGACCAATATCTTTATCAGCCTTGCGCATTCGGAAGTAGGCAACTCCCCAGAAAATAAAGCCAAACCAACTATCGAAGAGAGACGACATAACGGAAAGCACTTAAAAGAAAATGTTAGTAACGATCGAGAAAAGTGCTCCGCCCGGAATACTTACGGGAGTTAAAGAAGGGGATGACCATGGCAATGATAAAAGCAAAGATCCATGTCACGAGAAGGATTCCACTCCAGGATCCCCAGCCAACAAGAGTGTGGCTGTTCAAGTGCTTGGAGTTTCGGAAAAGTCGGAAAAAGACGAAGCGAGCCGAGACTGAGGCATACAGGGTGCCAAGGAAGATGATGGTCGGAATCATGAATGAGAATGCCGCCTTCTTGTACACATTTTCGAGCGAACCAAAAGCCGGCGCTGTCACATACTGGTTGCCGGTATAAGCATATACGATGGCACCAACAAGACTGAAAACAATGATTTCAGCGATCGTACACGCCCAAAGAGCCTTGGGGAAGTCCCGAGGATCTCGCATCTCTGCGATGAAGCTGGGCAGGGTGATCTGCCCGATGAAGGTGTAGCTAATATTGAGAAAGGCGGCCATTCCGTTGACAAAGGTCGTTCCCTTAACTGGGATAGCCGTAACGATAGGCTCGCCCAGCTTCGCGGGGTCGTATCCGAATGGGTGATCTTGAATACCGGCAAATATAGCAGCAAGCAGAACGGAAATGAAGGTGAATAAAGCCGATGCTGTTCCAAGCTTGGCCATCATATCAAACGTCCTAGGCAGGGAGCAGATCCAGCTAATGACGGCAACGATAACCGAAAACATAACGGTTCGACAGCTACCAACATCATCGGCTTCGGTCATGGTGTTGAGGTATTTGGCACCAACCAAAACGTGAAGCCCTTGAATGAAAGTGTTGTTGAGGATGAAGCACACTGCGGTTGCCCACCACGCCCACTTCTTGTCCCAAAACAGCATTTGTCCAATATCGCAAACATCGCGCATCTCGGGGTGGCGTAGGCAGAATTCCCAAAGGACGAGACTGGTGTAAAGAACGATCATAGCGACGACAATTGTCAGAATGATACCAGGTACTAATCCAAGAACACTGTACGACCAAGGGAAACTCATGATGGCGAGACAGATGTACTCGCTGAAAAGCAGACCAGCAGTTTTCTGCCATGAGCAAGTGCGGTACTGGATCTGTTCTCCTTGTTCGGCAGCCAGCTGTTTGTTGAGAATGGCGGAGCTTGAATCTTCTGAGTCTGAAAGATCACGCCTCACAAATTCTGGCAGTTGAGCGATTCGAGGTCCAGCAGTGACACCTTCGCCGCCAAACAAAGATGCCCATCGTGAGGAGGGAGTTTGCAGTTCAGATTGGCGACGCTCCGGATCAGGACTTCCGCCCGCGGAACCGAGAGAAGACTTTTCAGCCATGGTGAAAGCGTAAAGGTGCAGTTTGCTTGTCAGGACTGAAGTTGTTGTGTATTGAAGTGATACACCAAGATGTTGACCAACTCCAGGATGTCGCAATATCGTCAAGAACAAAAGAAGAAATGTGGGCCAGGCACAAATCACAAACTGCACAAGGGCTAGGTTTGAGCGACAGAAAATGCAGGGAAATGGGCTGCATTTAAACTTCCAAAGAGGGCGACAAGATGTCAATTCTCAGACATAATACCACTCCAAGGTTGCGATCCTACGATCCCTACCAACTGCTGTTGGTCACACAAGCAAGGTTCAGGGCCTGCTTCCTACCTGGGCGTAGAAGTTTACTGCTAAACTCCAAATGGGGACTTTTAGTCGTCAGTCTCTTCAACGAGCCCCTCGGACATCCTCCATATCGATCTTCTTTGGCCCTCTCATCTATCAAAGCTCACGCTAGGATGGCAATAAACGACAAACTACTACGCAGCATGATGGATCAGATGTTCCACACGCCGGATTGTTGCCCAAATGTCTACCAACGTTAGATATGAGCAGACAAATGAAGTGAAGCCATAGGCCGCAAATCTATCCGGAGCGGCGAACAGGGCCCCCACTCACTCCACGCCATGTGCCGAACATCCGTAACAGACCTGTTATAACCCCGACGACCCAGACTGAAGCTGCATGTCAGCCAGTGAAGGCCCCTTTGGGTCGCATCATCGTCCAAGCTGCAAATCCACCGGAATCTCCGTCAGGTCGATCCCAGATGCATTCCCTGCTGCCTGGCAGGGGCTCAAAACAAGGTGATTTCAACATTCCTGACTGGATCTAACGCGTGGGGTCTTTAGCTGTGGTGCATGCGTAACGTAGCTTTTACGTACATGAGCTTTGGAGGCAAGCCCGAGTTTGCAAGCCTGGTCCTCCAAGTTGAGATTGATGGATCGCACGCAATTCGACCGGACGCTGAGCAATAATCAATTATTGATGAGGCGTTGACCAGGTGGATGATCATATGTAATTGTGGTCAGCTTTGATGGCATTGATCGGGGCTCAAGAGAAGGGTGTTTAGACCGAGCCAACATGCAGCAATTGGGGTTCTGATCATCGCTGCAGGTTTATGCAGGCGCAACGTCACGTCGATGTCAATCTATCAGAGGATGATGGTCATGAACCCTTTTCTTTGTCGAAGAGTCCCTGAATGTGGGATCGCTTCATCGTTCGATAGCCGCCAGTCCTAATCTTCATCGCCGTTGCTCACGGGGAGATGATCAAGAATGGCCCGAGTCTCCAGGAATGATGCAATCGCTAGTGTCAAAAGAAACCAAAAATGGCAACGGGCCTGATGTTCGCCTCAACCAACTAAACACGTCCCGAGGGTCCGGAGCGTTTACACCCCCTCGATGGAAATAAGAGTGGTGCCATTCCAGTCTTGGTCTTTAACGTCAAACCTGCTCTGGCATCATTGAATCCCTAAAAGGCGTCATTTAGGCTAGGAAAAAAGAATTGTGGCTCTTAAAGCTTTTTTTTTTTGAGTTGTGAAATCGATGCCATATCGTCTTGTCATTCATTCTCTCACGTAAATGCGCTCCACCATTTTTCGTTACACTGCGTTTAGTTCATCATTCTCGGGGAGTTCGGGGATTCATCTTGAGAAAGTGAGAGGGCAATGTCCTGTGCGCAGGTGGGACTTTTAAGCTTATTTCGCGAAGCAGTTCACGAGCGTCTGTGGTGCTGTCTGAGGTGATTGATATCCACAAGCAGCGAGGTTATCGCCAAGCTAGCGCCAAGGGCTGGGCGATCTCTAGGCGATCGAGTCTCCAGCCAATTATGAAACACAGCATTCAACGTCAACCAATTCATCGATTGTTATTTATAGAAGAGAAGCATGCAGGAATTGATGTTTCATACTATCTCATTTTCTCATAGTGTTTTTCGCATCTCAAATTCACAGGCCGTGCCATTTCAGCCATTTCATCATACCCACTCACACATCGCAATACCAGCACATATCATCTTCTCCAGTTTAACAAGCGTTTTTATAGTAATATGTTCAATCCATTCAAGTCAGTATCTAGCAAAAATAAATCCATAAGCATAAACACTCGTATGCAAAAATATAATTTGCCAAATTGACAAAAGAGTTCGGAGCCTGGTGATAAGGCTCCTACATCTCTTGTCGTCGGGGTTGTCGTCGGGATTGTCGTTTTTTTTTTTTGTCGTCGGGATTCGAACTCATGTTGTCGTCGGTTTGGCGCATTCCCTTATCCACCAGGCGAGAGCAGTTTGACCTGACCGGTTACCCCGGCGCCTTCTGCTCTCCCTGGGAAACAGGTGAATTATGACAGCCTATATCCCCTCTTCAGGTCATATCTCTCTTGGTGGGCGTTTGGGTGCTGGTGCTGTGAGCCGTGGTGAGGTCGGCGGGGTTGCTGGCGTGCTGCTGGGCGACTGATGCTTTGCCAGCTGGTGGGCAGCTTTCAGCGGCATCTTGAACCGTTGACAACGTGAAGCTCTTGATACCCCGCGCAACAGAGCGCCGTGATGATTTCAAGGTGTTTTGAAGTCATCGCGATACATCCCCGTACCCAAATCATTTCCCACATTATGTTGAGGCTATCACCAACACCCAATGTCATCACAACCAAAGTGATCGACGCAACAGTACAGCGACAATACTGCATAGTACAGCAGATATGATGCAGAATCATCCTCAAGCTTTTGAGAAGTAGGAGTTCGTTATCATGCACTTGCATGATAAATGGCAATATTTCAAACATAGCAGTACTTGCGCATGTATATATGCCTCAATATTATGTAACCATTTGACTGGACACAGCCGACAACACTATTGCGCATGCCTCAAGATTAGTTTTCTATCGTCATTTCCTTGCAATAATTCCCCTTTCATCACAACAGCAACACTTGCTACAGTTGTTCTGAGTATTTCATCGGTATCGCATCAGGTTCTCGGTCGGTAGCAAGGACGTGAGCCGAGTTTCGCGCTTCGGATTATTTTCGCACATGCAAGAGACAAAAGAGGATGGGGTCAATTCTGCATCACTTGTACAGAGTTTTTCAGTTTCAAATCATGGGCAAGCAAAGTAATGGATATATGCGAGGGCTGTGGTTAGATATGGGCATATAATAAGTATCAAAGCACGAGTATCAAGCACTAGCTCAAGAACACGAAGAAGTTGTCAAAATGCCAGGGGATCGAGAAGAGAGTCGTTCGGGTCGGCGATGGGGAGAAAAGGGCGATATTCGACGTGTGGATGGTCGTGATGATGAAGGAGTAAGAATGAGGAGGCTCAAACGCGACGTGTAGACAAACTATTGCCTAAAGTGGAGAGGCGTAGGGCTTTTGGCCGTGTTGTGCAGATCACGAGGTTGGGTCGGCTATAGGCATATACGGATATGTACAAGGCACGATTTGGTGTTTGGTGCCTTCATGACGAACAATTAAGCTAAGCTGCAAAAGTCTTATCTCGGGGCTGTAATTAATTAATTAACTTGTTCTTGGGTTTGCTTCATGGCCTTGATTTTTTTTTACTGAGTTTGCATGCATGGTGATGCATTCTTCGCTTAGACCTTACAGGCTTTGGTGGGAATATATGTTAACACTTAAGATTTGTCAATGCTGATGCTAGAGGATGCCAGAATAATTAGAACATTAATTCCAAGTGATAAAAACACTTGATAAGTTTAGGAGGAACTTGAAAAGACTCCTTGACTAGTTAATTTTGGCACCTAGATGCAAAGGTCTCATTCTTCTGGTGCCCTGAGGTGATGTTACCCTTTGATGCTGTCATTGTCCCAGATCTTGCCCTGCTTTTATGTAGGTACTGATCTGCTCTCTTGTTTGTAGGATGTGCTGCGAACCTATCAGGTTGATGTGACGCTATGCACCAACCAACCCAGGTCTTTTCAGAAGCATATGTTTGGTCGATCATTCAAACATGGAATGCATAAACCTGCCTTTCTTGAAACATGAAACTTGGTCTGTTGATATTCTCTCGTTTTATCTGCTAAAGTTGGAAATAAAGAAACAAATTGATTGGCACGTGCCAAAATTAATAAAAGAGTTCCCCCCCAACTTTACTTGTTTTTAGCGGCCTTATTAGTGACTGGGCGTGATGTGATTGCTGTCTGCCTCTGCCACGTGAAGATAGCAGATGATAAGCAAAAATTGGCCGCTACCTTGATTAGCCACATTGCATCGCTGTGTGCGCAAGTCACACTCAAACATCAAGCAACAGCCGAGCCCAGACTTGACAGACGGGAGCTCCAAATACTACGTACCTTTTACCCTGGCGTGAATTTTAGGCCGACCAACCGCCAACTTTGGGAACCGACCGTCTATCTTGGTCTTGAACTCTTCAACATCGAACTGCCTATCTTGTCCCACTTGAGCACACTTTCACAAAAACGAGACGAACGAACTTTATCGATGGGTAGAATCTCCCCTTGAAACTACCTACTCCACACACCGGGCGAGATCTTAGCTGTCAAGATATTCTTCGCTACCGCCTGACGTATCGCACTTGGATGCCCACCTGCTGAACGCAACGAACGACCTCGATACCCTCCCCTCGGCGCGGCCTACGCCTGCCAACTCTTCGCTCCGATGTGGTGGTTATTCAGGGCGCTATTCAGCTCTATCTTCCTGCTCAGCATCGTCCTCTCCATCCCCGTCGCTTTCGATGTCGGCGGTCGCGATAGCGGGCTGGCTTACAGCCTAGCCCTGTTCCTCTTCTACTTTACATACTCTAGCCTCGAGCTTTTGACGCCCGAAAAGTCACGCTCGCGGTATTTCCTTTCTGGATTTCTACGCTTGTCGCAGTGGATCATCATCCCCGCCCTCCTCATATGGGCACTGGGGCAGTTCGCTGTCGATGCTGATAACACAAACTGGGTGGAGAGAACCGTGGGTGGTCTGTTCAATTCCAAGAGCACGAGCTGGAGGGAATGGATGTTTGGCAAGGACGGTTTGGTAGAGACGGTCACACTGGGTGGATGGGATAATGTGCTACGGTATTCGGGGCCCGTGTTCCAGCTGTTGGAGGGCTTCTGTACCCTGTTGGTCATTCAGGCGGCGGGACAGCTCACCAGGTGGCTTATCAACCGTGGAAGAAGCGATACTTGGATGGTAAGTTTTATATGAAATCTTCAAATCTGACACATGCTAACCTTGCGCGGATCGTTCTTCTGGTTCTCTCCAGCTCCATCATGGCTAGCGCCGTCTACTTCCTCTGGAGGGTAGCACAATTCCCTCAAATCGGCAATCTTGATGCCACCCTTATTGGCATCGCGATGACAACTGCCGTGTTCCTGTGCGCTTTTGGTATCGGCAGTGGTCGCGGCAATCCTATTGAGTCGTCACTTCTATTCGCCTATATTGTGCTCTGCATCTACCAGATCTTCACCGATTATCTACCATCGGGCAATGCAGACCAAACGCAAGATCTGGATGGTTCAGAGTCCGATATTCCTCCGTTACCGCCTGTTATCATGGCATCTTACTCGACTTTCCTCCGCATGCTGGGCTCATTGCCCTACGCTGTTCACTCATCATTGGCGCTACTATATGCCGCCTTCCAGACTATCACGCCATCTGTCATCATTTCGCTAACATACCGCTCTTTGGTGTTTTACTGCGCTACACGCATCATCCCCTCAATCCGTGAGTCGGGTGCGCGAGCCATGATGCAAGAACCTGATTGGGAGGATTCGGAGACTGCAAGCAAATTTTTGGGATTTCTCAGCTGGTTCTCACCATCGATTTTAATAGCTGTCTACACCAGTTTGCTACTACAACATTTCTCCACCAGCGACGGTCCCGACGGATGGACTCTCCGAGGTGGTGATGTCGAGGGCAGCAATTGGCAGTGGGCCAACATCGGCCTGACCATGGTTTTGTATGGTGTCGAGCTCTATCTAGGCTCCGACGAGCACGACCACTGGAAGGTTGACTAAAAGACACAGACCCTAGAACTAAAAACAACAGAAGTCTGCTCAGCAGGCCGATTTTTCGTCACACAACAGCAAGGTACTTCTCAGGAAGAACCCGAATGTAGAACGAGCCTAGAAGGATGATATGGATTTTCTTTTTCAAATCAGCACACATTATTTATTTTTTTCGCAGGCAGCATAAGGAACTGGACTGGGCTGGACTGGACTGGGATAAGGCAGTGGGCAATGGGACAGGCACGATACCGCACATGGCGTTGAGGAAGGGCTTGGCAGGTTTTTGTTTCTTTGTTTTCTGCTTTATAGCAGCATGGCGATGGATGATGATGTTGGTTTTATTTACCCCCTTTTTTTATAAGTTAGTTAGTTTACGTGAAGCAATAGCAGCACGGCGTGAATCAATAATTCTTTTGAAACTCAGAGGGTTCCGTTTAAATATGTGAGTGGTGAATCTGCGGTTACTTTGTATGATAGACATTTCTGTTTGGAGTCTTCACTACGAGTTCTAGCAACGTTTGTATGCTGGTTTTCTTCGGCCCAGCTTTAGATGAGAGATTTTTGCAAATTTACCACACACCTCTTCGGCAACCACACAGAGCTACCCTTCATGAGGCACGGATATCAGTGAGATATATCCGGATCCAGAACACAAATAGCCTTTTATATCCTAGTGCTCTTAATCCTTGCCTACGATATGATGCATGTACGAAATCCTGGGGCCGACACCGGCTTCGCTACCCTAGACCCACCGGCGATCCTGGGGAAGATCGGATATAATGGATATTCATGGACATCACTTCAGATCAACAACTTCAGTCTCGACTCATACTCCTCATACAAAACAAATTTTCACCATGGCCAACAAATATGTCACTCAAGGCCTTCCGGCCGCCCCAAAAATCTCTGTCAAGACTATTCCCATGGCAGGCTTGCTCGTCGATGTTTATGGCCTCGATGAACTCCCTCCCAATGTCCCCGTCTCATGCCTATGGCTTCTACATCCCCGCACTAGATCGCGAGAAACAATGAATGATATTGCCCGACGTACAATCGGAGCATGGGGTGCACATGCTGGTGCCAACCCCAAGCGAGGTCTCATTGCCTTGACCTTTGATATGCCCAACCACGGAACCAGAATGGTTAGTGAAGCAGCAAACCATGCTTGGAGCAAAGGAAATGCGACACATGCACTTGACATGTTTGGTATGGTGAAAGGAGGTATATCAGATATGAGTGGTCTTATGGATCTCGTGTCGGGGTATCTTGGTCTTGAAATTGATGGCCATGTGTGTCTTGGCTGGAGTCTTGGTGGACATGGTGCTTGGCAAGCATTCTTTGGAGAGAAGAGAATTGATGCGGCTGTAGTTATCATTGGATGCCCTGACTTTACAGGTGAGTCGTTTTGGGAAAACGTGAAGAATGTGAACTGACCAATATAGGTCTTATGTGTGGTCGTGCTGCGGGAGCAAAACTCGACTGCGGCGCTGATTTCATTGGGAGCAAGTATTTTCCCAAAGATCTCGTCGATATTTGCAGCAAACACGATCCCAAGGCCATTTGCTTCGGTACTTCGCCCATCCCAACTTCACTTTCGTCTACCGAACAGACTCGCCTGAGGGCTATTCTCGATGAGCGCGTCAGAGACAAGAAGCTACTTCTATGCTCGGGTGGCGACGATAAGCTGGTTCCATACGCAAATACCAAGGAGTTTGCGACGTTGTTGAAGGAAGCGGTGGGCGAGAAGGGTTGGTATCGTGATGGTGGGTTGGAGGTGGACGATAGAGTATATGAAGGTATTGGACACAAGTTCAGTCCTAAGATGGTGGAGGACGCTGTGCAGTTCTTGGTTAATGCTGTTGATAAGGGGCCAAGAAGCAAGGCACATAGTCGAGAGGGCGAGAAAAGTGTTCTATAGATTTATGGTATAGACATGGAAATGGTAGGGATCACCAAGGCCTAGCTGCCTCTTCGTCTATGACTTCACTTCCATTCTCCATCTTGACGACTAAATCTCCATGGTCACCATTTTCATATGGAAATACTCCTTGACGTAACCCCCAAGGATTTCTCTTCACTCTCTTCCAAGCAAGACTCTTCCCTCGGCCATGAGGATCATCCTTCCACTCACCCATCGCCAATCCCACACCCTTCATCGCTTCTTCTTTATCTTGGTCTTTTGAGGCAGCTGCCATTCCCGGAGGATCTATGCCAATGAATGCGACCCGTTCCAAGGGGAAGCCAATAGCTGCGCAGTGCCCATCGACAAGTCTCTCTTTCTTAAACCCGTGACTTACGATGGTGATATGGTTTGGCCATACTTTGAAGCGGGCATAGAAAAGTGACAGAGAGAACAGGACATTATGATATGAATCAAGTGCGCGCTCTTCTAACAGCACTGCACTATCGATATCTTCATCTTGCAGCAGTCCCCAGTAATTATTCTGAGCTGCAATGTTCTTGTAGCCAGCTGCTTCGGAAATCTTCGTCTCTTGACGTGTTAGACCCCTATTGGAATCTTCAGTATGCAAACAGCCAAGCAGTCATGCTCCTTACCCTGAGAATACCAGTGCTGAGTTAGAGCTGCCCTGAGCAAGAGCTTCTACACCAGCTTTAATATGTTGAACAAAAGTCGGAGTTTCACCACGTTGAAAGTCAGCGATTAGCCATTCTTTTTCATCTTGGCCAAGTGTTGGGCCGCCGAGCCATACTCCGTGGCAGCAGACGATGATAAGATGTGAGGGCGGCATGGCGGTGTGATGAAGATGAGGGGATTCAGAAGTTCAGAGGCTCGACACAAAGTGAGGGTCTGATCATGTGATACTCTGGCTGCAGGCAACTCAAGAGAAGCAGAAGGTAAAGAATTCGAAGTGGATATCAAGAGCAAAAACAACAGATTAAGAGAGTTTTATCATATTCAAATGGGGGATTAAAGTTTCATGATAGATTGAGATAGACATTGCCCCTCAAGCCTGGTATTGTACAAATAGATCCTATCAAAATATCCTCATTCCATTTCCCCATCTAATGCATAAATCGCTTTGTGATAGTACAGCCGCGTTATAGATATTCAAACATATTCCAAGTCATCATGAACCCCCGTCATTTCTCCTGTTAGCAGCCACCTTTGCTTCAAAAGGGTCGCTGCTCTGCCTGCTCTTGGCCTGTTGTATCTCCCGTGCCCGCTGCTTCTCAGCCGCAGCGAGTTTATCGCTGAAACTCTCTTTAGTATTCTTCCATGCCACGCTAGGCTTCTTCCATGTCACGCCGGGCTTCTTCGCCATCAACTCCGCCTTCGCCTCCCTCCATGACATACCGGGCTTCTTCCATGTTGGGGTGGGCTTCTTCTTCGCCTTTGCCTTCGCCTTCTTCTTCTTCTTCTTCTTCTTCTGCTCTGGTAGTTGGAAAGGAGACTTGGTTGGTGGTTTCGGTTTCTTAGGATATCCGAACACCTGACGGTGGCTCTTATACTTCATGTGCGGTAATGCACGTCGTCCCCTGAGTCTGAGCATGGCATCGTCATACTCTGCTTTATGCTTCGCAGCCTGTGCCTCCAAGTCTTCGAGACTGGAGGCAATATTCTCCACGGGCTTTTCAGGCTCATCTGTTTCCTTCTTAGGGGTTTCCAGGTCTCTCTTAATAGCAGCGACAGATTTCCGATATCCCTCTGCCTGCTTCTTGTGGAATGCAGCCCTCCTTTGTAGCCCTCTTTTCTTTTCGGATACTCGTAGTGGCTGGATAGGGCCGCCAGCGCGTACTTCGGCAAAGACCTTATTTCGTTTCGGTGATAGGTGGTGGTGTCGTCTCGCCTGTTTGAACTCCCGTTTCTCCTCCTCTGTCAGATTTCTCTCTCGAGCAATCTTGGAATAGCGGTAGAGTTGAGCTCTGCCAGGTCTTCTCGTACCTAGTTCTCTTGTTCGATGAATGCCTTTAAGGCCAAATAATTGTCGGATCAGGTAAAGACTTCCTGTGACCACTACAGGGCCACCATCGCTCTTGTCGCAAGCCCATGGAAGAGCACTCGCAATGTCGGGCTTTCCGGTGTATACGTTATCAGGATCAAGCTTCTTCTGAGCGTATTCGGTACCGAAATTGGCGGGTAGGGGCTCAGGATCATTGGGACCTTGAGTAAATTCCACCATAGCAAAATTGTCCTGAGGTTCCACAAGATGGTCGATAATCTTGAAAAAAGGCTTGTGCTTGCTTTGTGACATACCCATAATCCAAGTCACTGGCTTATCTTTTCGTAGACGTTTGGTGACATGTCTAGCCAATTCTCGAATTCCCAAGACGTTGTGAGCACCATCGACTAGAATTTCACGTGGCTCAATACCAGAAAGTGGTGCGTTGACCTGAACTGTTTCCAATCGACCAGGTAAGAAGGGATCGGTTTCTAATAGCTTATCCAAGTTGATCTCCTGCAATGGGAAGAGGTGACGGAAGGCCATGGCAGCACATAAAAGGTTCTGGACTTGGTAGGGCTCAAGTTTCCATTTTGAATTATCGAGAGTCAAGAGGAGAGGCTCGCCCTTCCATGTTAGGATGATGTCTGTTCCTACCTCTCGAGCATGGTTTCGTAGAACACGGACGACAGAAGGCTTGTTAGTGTGGTCAACGATACAAGGGACATTCTTTCGCATAATTCCAGCTTTGACCTTGGCAACGTGTTCGATGGTGTTTCCGAGGTACTCTTGGTGGTCGAGGCCGATCTTGGAAATGATGGTAACAGACTTTTGCTTCATAGCATTAGTCGCATCAGTAGCACCACCCATGCCGACTTCGACGATGCCGTAGGGAACGTGCATCTTGTTGAAAACTCGGAATGCTGTTGCTGTTTCGGCCTCGAATGGTGATAAACTTCCAGGTTCCTCTCCGTGTTTGTGTTTCCAACCAGTAGCAATTCGATTGTACTTTTCCTCAACGTGCTTCATTTCCATCTCGTACATTCGCGGATTGACATAAAGACCATTTATTGTGACCCCATTATGCCTCTCTGGAAAGGCCGGTGACATGAAGCTTCCATAACCGAGACCAGCGAGCTTGAACATACCAGCAAGAAAGGTGCATATTGAGCCTTTGCCATTGGTGCCAGCAACATGAATACCCTTCCACTCTTGCTTTTCAGGTATGACACGATTGATACGATCCAGACCTAGTCGAATATCTCTGTAGCCTGGTGTCCTCTTGCTAGCCAAGACCCGATTAATGCGGTTAAGGGCGAACTGGATTTCCTGACTGGAAGACATGATGAAGGTTTAGGTGAGACGGCATCTCATCGGAGCCCGGCGCTGGGGAGGAAAGTGCCGTGCGAGGCTCCTGAGAAGCTGATTGAGTCAGTCCCAGGATGAATTGGTGATGATTATGAGCTGAGTCTTGTTATAGACGTCACGACATGAGTGAGTCTTGAATGGCCATTATTTTTCACTTTGGGGCATTGATGCCGACATGGGGTGGGGTGGGAAGCCACATTAGCCCGCTCTCCGAAAGCCGATAGAGTGGTCTGATGTGGCTGTGTGGTAGTGCAGCCTAGAACTTCTTCACTGAATGACCAGATACAGTCTGTTAGTGTTGATTGGCCGAAGCTCAACACGCACTAACAGTCGTTATCGCGACACGGTGAAACCACTATCGGTCGACGCGCACGCGAACTGAACGCCCTCTAAGCCTCAAGAGCTTCGCTCTCTCTTGATTGGCCAGCTAATTTCATCGCCGTCTCCCTGCCCTGCATCTTGAAGTTTGAACCCCCCGCACCCCCTTTGCCCGCTGCCCACTCCGTTCTTTCATCCTCTCCACTGGTTAATTACCCGCTTCACGCTTCACGCCTTTTTTTATCAACCTTGCTACTGTATCCAATCTAGGCAGCATCGTCATCACGATTCATCGACTTTTCATCAATGACAACCATTTTTTACTTTGCAATCGTTTCGCCTTAAACTTTTGATCCGTCATTTCGCTGTTTTCACTCATTTTTGTCATTCGCTTTTCAATAAATCAGCCATGGGCCTCCCGTAAGCGCATCCTTGTTTTTTCTACCCCGTCCTTTACCTTCGTTGCCATCGCGCCAACGTAGTGATGCCCCGGTCGATCGATATTGTCGTTGTCGCTATCGCTTCACTACCTCAACGCAAAGGCATGCTGCCGATGTCGCGAATGCGCACAGCCGTTGCCTGATTTTGCGCGCTTCGTGCTTTGCATATTCGTCGCAGTAGTGACGGCCTCGCTCTATCAATATCATACACTTGTTAACTCGGTCTCACAGATTGTTTATTGCCCCCGTGGAGTCAGACCTTCCTTCCAAGGCTGCAGAGAAGAGCAGTGCGACCTCGCCACCCCGGTCCTCCATTCGTCGCAATCCACGCAATGAACGAATTGAACGCCGCGCCGCATATCGCCGTATTTACTCTATTCGAGACCGCTTAGTTGATGGCTCGCTACAACAGTCCGGTACTTTGACCGGTCGAGATGGCCGCTCCGTACCATGGTCTGAAGCTGGATTCCCACCCGATCTTGAGACGACGAGAGGTCCTGATGGGTTGCTGGGCCGAGCGAGACCGTTTCGTGATGTTCTGAGAGAGATGACCAGATCAGATAATAACAGAAGGGACGCGATCGAGGAGCGCATAAATATGCTTTTTAGGGATGGCAGTAACTCACAAGACCGAAACGCATCTGTCTACGATGAATTTGGATGGTGGGGAGCTGAGGCGCCTCCCCGACCTTCACGTCCTGCAATGGTGAGTTCTATCGTACATGGTTTTGAAATGTCCAAGAGTTTAACCCTTTTCCTAACGACCCAACCAGGCTGTTCCAGTACCTCCTAGACAGGCCCCTGAAGAGAATGGAGTTCAATCGCAAGGACTACCTTCCGTTATGTTGAACCCTTCAATTCGCCGCCCCACAGATGAGTCTGAGCAAGAGAGCCATCGCCGAGCTCATCGTTTGGCGATGCGTGATGCTATTCTTGCTCACAACAGACATCCACGATTTGTACCTGTACCTGTGGAACGCAGCCGGGGTGTCGATGGGCTTGGCGACCGTGACAGGAGCCTCAGCCCAGAGGTGTGGGATACTCTTCTATCAACACTTACGCCTGACCCTCAACCACCCAGTGCAGGTTCATCTTTCGCCTCAAATGTTGCATCTCAGAGTGCCGGCGCCACATCAGGCACCTCTTTTACCACGCCCGATCAAGACACTGACGCTATGGTTGATCAAGCCTGTGAATCGGGTTGCGAAGGCTCTGAAACTGAAGGGCCAGAACAGACACTTGGCGTTAGCATAATGGAACGAATCCGAAGACGCCGAGCAGAGATGCGACGTGTTCGCGTACGAGTACCTGAGGCTAGTCTTGACGGCCTGGTAGATGGAGGCGCCAATCGAGATAACGGGGCAGTTGATTCCGATGCAAGACAACGAAGATCCCCGGATGGCCCACTGATCAACGACGATCGAAACAGGGAACTTCAAATCCAGAGATTAAGCCGAGAGCGCGCACTTGGATCAAGCTCCGCCTGGGTGGGACAATTGTTTGTGGGCAGCTCGGAGGGCGAGCAAGGACCAGAGCGAAACAGACAAAACCGAGAGAGCTCAACGGCATCAGGAAGCAACACAAATGTGGAAGACGACTGGATGGGAATGCAGCGCATCGTGCGTGGCCTAGCACGACGTGAAGATATTCCCGATGAATGGTGGGCTGAGGCTGGCCTCAGTCGAACACTACCAGGGGACGGGACAGAATAAAGGGAACACACGGTACCAGTTTGCATACGATTTGAAGCGGGATTTAAAAGAACGGGAGTACTTATTACAGATTCGGTCAAAAGGCGTTATATGGAAAATCGAGCAGTGTCGGCAATGATTTGTATCATAATTGTATGGTTTGGCTCGACAATGAGCAGGGAGAAGATCTAATGAAAGTTGATGTTGAACGCACTCATTCTTCTGGGCCGTTGCTTGTGCTACCACATATCGATATGTTGGATAACAGCCGGGGTGTCTGATCTATAAAGCGGCCACGCTTAGACGCACATCATCGTCAGATCCTAGTAGATCTATCTTGATGTGGCTTGAAGGACCTTGTCTTCGGAACGGCTACGTGCTGCCAGCTGCGATATACACAGCTACGGTGAAAGAATACGAGGAGATAAGGTATCAAGATGATATGATTTTCTTCTGTCGTCCAATAGTTTGGTTAATTGAGTTTCCTGGTCAATGGGGTAAAAGCCTACTCCGTTCGCCAGCATAAGCCTCTCCTGAGACTGTATAAGGGGTTATGGAGCACGGCTGTAGACATAATATTACGACCTCGTTGATGACCCTGCAGTCAAACTATTGATCAAGGGCGAAATCAAATGATATAACTCATAAATTGAGATGTAGAGTATTGGTGAATGTTTCAATTCCATTGTATATGGAGGCGTAAAGTATCGTCATGGCAGCGTCACGTAATACCGAGCCAAGCGGAGGCGCTTTGAACAAAAAAAAATGAGATTGCAATCTCAGTTTAGTTTACGGTTCAGCTTATAACAAACAAGAAAGGAGGGTCTCCGTGCACAATATCGATCGACGGTGAGATACGATATCTTTCCCTACTTGGCATAACCGCCTTGTAACTTAACTTTATCAAGCATGTCAAGTTAAGTTACCTGGGTCTACGGAGCTGGGATGATATGAGACGCATTAGTGGCTTGAAGGGTTAGATCGGCAGCGTCCTCCAGAGCAAGGTATTTCGATTGGATTGTTGGTTGTTGCTGACAGGGAAAGACATAACTTAACTGCCTGAAGTAGTAGTTGAGGCGTCGGAGGAGCTGGCTGAAAGAGAATAACCCGGATGGCTATAGAGTTTGTGTGAGGGATGAGTTTCTAAGTTGACGGGTAACGGTGAGGCTTGTTTTGAAGCGTGGTAAGAATAGGTATTCTTTGTTGGAATTTCGAGTAAGTATGCTCTGTTTTATGAAAATTGGTACTTTTGTCTAATAATAAGCGGAGATGAGTTATGTTGTTATTGACTTGGAAGAAAATACCAGCATTGGTGCCTATGTCTGAATGCATCCACTACCTTGGCTTACATGACATGGCATGGCATGGCATGAACATGAACTGTTTCAAAAAGAGAGCTGTTCCTTGTAAGTGAAGAACTCCAAAACAAACTAAGGAACTGCCTCTCGGAGGCTATTGTTGAGAATCGACATTGACATCATCATCGAGGCCTAACAATGAATTGTTTTTATAAGTCATCGTGGCTGTTGTTGCTTGTCAACTGGTCTCGAGGTGGGGAATGCGTTAGCGAGCTAGTGGGGGACGGCCCTGCAAGGTGAAAGCTGGGCGTTGAAGAGCGCTGGACTTGCAGGCGGCACGGGCCCCCCGGACACCCCGTCACGCAGTGCAAGGTGATGGATGTACCAACCATTACGGGGGCTGCCCCAGGCCCTGGGCCGATTTGGGTTGGGTTGCGAGCCTGCCTGATGAGTTAGCGAGTGACTAGAGGTGAATCTGAGACGAGAAACAACACCTTCAGTCGCGTCCAGCGCATGATTGATTGGAGATCAGTGGTTTTTGGTCCAGCTCCGAATTTCCGCCCAGTTTCTTACCTTACTTTTTTTTCAGTTCACCTCATTTTATTTTGTTACGAACCCTTCCACTCACTCCCTCTCTTAACAACAAACTCTCACACAATTCAATCCTTGCCCACCCGGGTTGTTCATCCTGTCCCTCCTTTAACCCTGGGCTGTTCTGTTAGCGACCGCACGAAACGAAACGAACGAACGAACGAACGGACCTTGTCTATTCCCCTCCTCGATCACGCTGACGACGTCGACCAAGCTCTATAACGAGCCCAACAATATCTTCTAAACTCGACGACTACAGCTCGATACCGAATCCGATCTCGTATGTAGAAACGAATCGCTTGCGCCCTCCGCTCCCTTCCTTCAATACTCGCCGGGAATGATATCTCCGTCTTGGCCTGAACCTTGTCCTTCCTCCGCCGAACTGCCTCTGCTTTCATTGAGGAGGCATAACCCAGCTTGCCACTACCAAATCAGAGCATCATTGAGTTAGAGAGCGTTTGAGAGATAATGCCCGAGCGGCAGTACCACGCCAATGGCCGCGCCGCCGTGGCCTCTCGAGAACGACCGTATACGCCTGGAACACCTTCTCGAAAAGACAAGATACGAGAAAGCTCTGCCCTTCAAGATCCAGGGCTAAAGGACTACGTGCGTATATCCAACTACCGATATCACCGGTGCTTGATCCCGATCCCCGGACAGTCGGATATCATGATAAGCGAGAGGACCAGCAGGGTTTAGTGAAAGTTGTCGCTAATGTTTACCTTTTCTGCTTTTAGCGTTTAGGTGAATGCCTCGGAAAAGGAGCTTTCGGATCTGTGTACAAGGCTTTCAACTGGGGAAACGGTGAGGCGGTTGCTGTGAAGCAGATCAAGCTCGCAGATCTTCCTAAGAGCGAGTTGCGCATGATCGAGGTGGGTTGTCTCTGAGCTCTACCATAAAGCTTAATGGTTTGTGATTCGAAGAAACTGACATGTGTGAGTGTCGTAGAGTGAAATCGATCTACTCAAGAACCTTCATGTAAGAATCCCGGTTTGAGTTAGTATCATATGTGAAGACTAACAAGAAGTAGCATGACAATATTGTCAAGTACATTGGTTTTGTCAAATCTGTTGACGCCCTCAACATTATCCTAGAGTATGCGATGCGGTTAACTCTTGAGCCCTTGGAACTAACGAAACTAGATACTGCGAGAATGGTTCTCTGCACTCAATATGCAAGGCATATGGCAAGTTCCCCGAAAATCTGGTTGGGGTCTACATGACGCAGGTCCTGCAGGGACTACAATACCTCCACGACCAGGGTGTCATACATAGAGATATCAAAGGCGCCAACATTCTCACCACAAAAGACGGCACGGTCAAGCTCGCAGACTTCGGCGTCTCAACCAGCACCCTTGCTGGTGGTCAGGATAAGGAGGCCCAGGTTGTCGGCACACCATATTGGATGGCCCCTGAGATCATTCAACTTTCTGGAGCCAGTTCCGCATCGGATATCTGGAGTGTTGGCTGCACCGTTATCGAGCTTCTTCAAGGAAAGCCTCCATATCACAACTTGGCTGCTATGCCTGCTCTATTCGCGATTGTCAACGATGACCACCCTCCACTGCCTGAAGGCATCTCTGCAGTGAGTTTACCCAGCCTTCTTAGAGTTCATTTCGCTGATCTCGCCAGGCTGCCCGTGATTTTCTGATGCAATGCTTTCAAAAAGACCCAAATCTACGTGTAACTGCCCGAAAGCTACTTCGTCATGCCTGGATTACGGGATGTCGCCGGACTGAAGCACCTGTAACAAAAACACCGGCCAACTTCAACGATGCCGTGGAGGAAGTCAAGCAATGGAATAAGGCTCTGAAGTCCTCAGGGCCCTCACTTCGACAGTCGACTGGCTCAGATGCCGGGCCTTCATCAAGATTTCTGGGTGGAACTCCTGCGAAGGGAGGTCTATCACTTGCAAAGCTACGACCTGGCGCACAAGCTTTCAGTAAGCCTGAACTAGCTGGTGCGTTCAACTTTCGATGTCTGAGTATTTTGCCTAATCCTAACCATGATACAGATGATGACAACTGGGATGATGACTTTGCGACAGCTATCTCACCAAGCGCACTACAACTACCTCACCTCAAGCCACAAGACAACTTCGGTGGTCTATTATCTAGTGATCGCCTAAAAGCCTTTGCCTCAGTGAATGATGGAAGAAACGACAGTAATTCATACGATGACGACTTTGAAGGCGAGTTGATGACAATAAAGGGGCCAGGCCACTGGCAAGATATCGATCCACAGGAGCAGACGATCAGACCATTACCGAAGAAATCCACCAAGTCTTCAGAGCCTGTGAAAACACATAGTCGGAACAAATCGAGCTCAAGTAAGGTTACTGGCGCAGGCAGGACCAGATCGCCAACGAAATCACACCATAATAAGTTCGAGCTTCCACCAAGACCAGATATTATCTACCGTGAACAAAGTATGGAAGACTTTTCCGATATATTCGTGGATAACGACAACGTCTTCACTCACAATGTAAATCAAGCTGTTAGCAGAGTAGGTTCTATGTGTCTGGACCCAAAACGGCCAAGGCTCACAAGTCGACAGAACTCACGACAGACTGACGCACCACAACTCTTTCACCCATCCGATCTTACATCATTACCGAGGTCAATGCAGGAATCTGGCTCAGGTAGCATGAAAAAGAAGCCTTTGTCTCGACCGTCAGTTCTTCCTGACAGACCAATGCGACGAACACGATCATCAATAGAAATTCAAAAGTTCGCAGAAGATGACGACGAAGATTTTAGCGACGTTTTCGGTCCCGAATCATCGATAGCGGAGAAGGAGGAGAGTGAAAAGGGATCCGAGGATGGCGGGCTGATGCTCATGTCTCGAGTGTCGAGCAACTCTTGGCTAGGGGATGATGAAGATGAAGATGATCCATTCGCGTCGATGGACCCAGGTTGGGACGAGATGGACCTGGAGGCCAACATTGCCAGGGATCGGCATGCGAGGTTAGCGGAGAGGGTGGAAGATCTGGTCAGGTCTCTCAAAACAACAGAGGGCGAGGATGCTTTGGCTGAATTCTCGGAAGATTTGGTAAGTCTCTATCAGCTAATGCCGAGAAGTGCGTTACTAACATATCACAGCTTGCTTTGCTCTGGGAGAACAACGAGGTGAAGAATCTAATCATCAGCGCTCACGGATTGTTGCCGATTCTTGAGATTTTGGAGCCTTGTACTGTCAAGAGCAGACAGTACATGATTCTTCAGCTCCTCAAGGTCGTCAATGCAGTAGGTCATTGGTTCTTCAATGAAGTTGCAGCTTGCTAATGTTTCAGATCATCCTGGACGATGTGGAAATTCAAGAAAACCTATGTTTCGTCGGTGGCATACCGATTATTACCAAGTTTGCTGCACGACAATACTCAGATGAGATTCGTCTTGAAGCTGCTGCCTTTGTTCGTCAGATGTACCAGACGTCAACATTGACCCTCCAGATGTTCGTATCTGCCGGTGGTCTAAACGTACTGGTCGAGTTCCTCGACGAGGATTACGACGTTACTCGAGACCTTGTTCTTATTGGGGTCAACGGTATCTGGAACGTATTTGAGCTTCAAGGACCGACTCCCAAGAACGACTTTTGCAGAATCTTTTCTCGAAGCAAGATTCTATATCCGTTGGCACTTGTCCTGCATCGAGTCCTTGATGAAGAGGGCGAGGACGAGCTTGGGGAGCTCGTCGAAGGACGAATCGTCAACATTTTCTATCTCTTTAGTCAAGCAGAGAACTACGTCAAGGAGGTTGTAGCAGATCGGCAAGTACTGAAGAGTGTACTAAAAGATCTACGGCGCATGACACCGATACACCAGATCACAATGCTCAAGTTTATCAAAAACCTTTCAATGCTCTCGACGACGATTGAGTCGCTACACTCGGCCGACGCTATCGAGTTCTTGATTGATCTTCTGAGCTATAGTATGAAGAAGGGCCAGACACATTTTCGCGAGATATCTAACCAAGTCCTCAACACCTTATTCAATCTCTGCCGCTTGAGCAAGGAACGACAAGAGGACGCCGCTGTCGGCGGAATTATTCCTCTACTCCTACGAATCATGCAGACCGACCGTCCTCCGAAGGAATTCGCCCTCCCAATACTCTGTGACATGGCACACTCAGGGTCCAAGGGTCGCAGATACTTGTGGCAGAACAAGGGTCTCAACTTCTACGTATCATTACTTACAGACCAATACTGGCAGGTCACTGCGCTCGACGCCATCCTGGTCTGGCTACAGGAGGAGACAGCTAATGTAGAAACTCATCTGGCTGATGGTAACTTTACACGAGCAATCATCAGCTGCTTTAGTACCAATAGGGTGAACGCTTTTGATTCCAACTTGTTGGAACCACTACTCAAACTGCTACGCCTCAGCCCGTCAGTCGCGGCCTCGCTGGCGAAGCCTGAGATGTTTGCGGGTATTGCGCAGCGTTTGAGTCACAAGAAAGCGGTTGTACGACTTAATCTCCTCAGGTTGGTGAGGACTATCATGGATGCTTGTGAGCCTGGCTTGGGCAGCGGCGATGGAACAAGGTCCCTCAACAGTTCTCAAGTGCGGTCTCTTATGGCTGCCATTCAGACTCTATCCGAGAAGGACTCGGCTGTCCTTGTGCGAAACCTCGCTTCCGAGTTGGTGCGCTCCAACATCGAGCCCAGTGGAAGGACTAGCGAGGGTGCGACCAGTTCTGTACCAAGTTCATCATCATCAAGAAGACCAGGTTCCCGACGGAATACAAGCTACACACCCCCTGGCTTGCATTCGTCAGCATCAGTTCCGCAGACACCTACGCATAGGAGCCGTGGTAGTCTTGCGGGTAATACTTATATCGAAGTAGCAGCGAGCCCGCGTCGAACAGCTGCTGTCGAACGAGAACGAGAGGGAGCGCTATACAGGCCACGGAGTAGGGATGGGCCAACCGGTATTCCCCGACGTGTCAGCGGCGAGTTTGTGTCTGCAAAGAGTCGCCTCCCTCGCACTTCACTGGCTACATCAAGTAGCTCCAGATCAGCCATTGGGATCAGCGCCAATGGCAACAGTCCAGCACTAAGCTCCCGCAGCGATATTACCATGAGTGCCCGGAGCGATAGCAGCTTGAGCAATAAGGAGAACGTAGGTCGCGCGCCGAGCAGTCGCGATGGACTCAGAAGCAGAGATGGACTGGGTAGTCGAGACGGTTTGAGTAGCAGAGACGGGCTCAGCAGTAGAGATGGGCTCAGCAGTAGAGATGGGCTCAGCAGTAGAGATGGGCTCAGCAGTAGAGATGGAAGCATGGCATCACCAGGGCTACCAGAAGTGGCAGAACGAGTGGGCATACGTAAGAGACGGAGTCGAATGCCTGGAGAGCCCAAATGGACATGACGAATTGACAGGAAACAAAGGGATGAAGATGAGAGATGAGAGGAATGCATGATGAAGAGTACGATATGATAATTCAGGGGGTCGTGCCACGATAGACATGAGGATGAACGGGTAAAGGCGCAGTGGACTGCGATTACATGAGGAATAAGCGAACAAGACAAAAGACAATAAATAAATGAAAGAAAACATCATGAAGCAATTCACTTTGTCAACATTACTCGTCACCTCCATTTTGTCCATTCCCATTACTTCCAGTCTCGCTCTTGTTTCCTAACACACTGCCCCCCAACACCACAAAGACGCAACATCGATATCACAATACAGCAAAAAAGACATCGCATTAATGCTAGATAGAAAAAGCAAAAAACGAATCTGGAGGGCCGTTGGGATTGCTCCCGCCAGGGCTTGAACCTGAGACCTTCGCATTACCGAACACTCGGATTGAAGTATTAGTACGACGCTCTAACCAACTGAGCTACGGAAGCCGTCCAGATCTGATTGTTGAACGTGTGAGTGACATTTAGGATCTTGATCCTATTGCAGACATGAGAAGCGAAGAATGGCAAAGTGACGACAGCATGTGCGCGGGAGAGAAGGGATGATTAGTGCACGATTTTAATAATGTTGTCCTAATGTTATGAGAAGAATTAGGATACGTTTAGGATAAATGTGAGGAGTTTAGACCAGGATCCTTCTGCTTTAAGGTAGGATATACAGTAGGAAGCTGCATTCGCCAACCTGTTTCCTCAGGTATGCTCGCCTTTCTGGGGAAATAGCAAGGGGCGCGGCATGAACGAGGAAAGAAATACTGTGAGATTGGGACATCTCGTGTGTAATCCTGATCTGCTCTTGGACTTATGGGCATGGCGTGGTGCAAGAGTGTTCCTCTGATATTTTGCTTACAAGATTGATTCATGAAACCAAGGTTTGTTGGATGATGGATGTATCTAATTCAACTCTGAAAATTGCTTCTCTGTTGATATTTCTATAATCACAAAACCAGTCATCAAATGAACAAAAAGATATCAAGTGGCGTTCAAATTGTGATTGTGCCATTGTAAACTAATCTATGAATTTGCCTATCCTTTGCCAGTTCATATATCGGTCCATGATAGCATACCAGGTCTCCTGACTGCCTATGTACCCCTCGACATCAAAAGAACCCAATCTCTTGGGACCTGGGCCATGACCAGCAGAGAAAGACAACATGTAGTAGTACCTTAACGAATGCAAGAAAGCAAATGTCAAATTTGCCGAAACATTGTCCCCGTAGGAACGCCGGCCGTAAATCACATCAGGGGCTGGCCGATTGCCTCACAGAGGCCGCCAGTCCAGACTTTGTTCCCCGGTGATGGTTTCTCATCCTCATTGGTATAAAGATTCCTCATCAAACCCCCCAAATAACCCATTCGTCCATCTAGGCTGAGACAAGATTATCCCCGGGCGATTCCCCCAATGTCGTGACGAAGAAGAAGTAAAGTCTGAAGGAGAGACTGTGAAGTGAATTATAAAACTTCTGTAGTGGTAAAGTTCGCGGAAATAGACAAGGAAAACGTGTTTCATCCACCCCATGTAGATGGTAACAAGACTCCCAGCGTGGTCAGAAAAAGACTAAACGACAACCATCAAAATGCAGTCCACCAGTCCAAGCAGTCGTGTGAACAGAAAGAAAAAGTCCGGGCGCGTAAATCGTGACAGTGGTAAGGTTTCAAGCCGAAGCGTCACCTTTAAGCAGCGGGAGTGCTCTTGGTGAGCACCAGTCTAGGTGCCTTGCGCTGGCTATCGGCCGAGTCTTGTGCCTTGGCGGCTCGCAGAGCACCGTTCTTAAACACATTGGCAAAAGAGCTGTTCTCACTCTCGGTGTTCGAGGCAACACTCTCCACGCTGTCGACGCTCTTGCGAGCCTTCTGACGGGAGCTGGGACGGTCAGAGCCAATAGCTCCCCAACTTCCACTAGCAGAAGTGCGCGAGCTAGGGCACTCCATATCACCAGCCAGGCTACCAGATCCACTGCGACCGGAATCCGACTCGTTATCAGTGATAGGTGTCGAAGACTCTTCGGCGGTTTCGGAAACAGGGCTCATGCTGCCGCAGGAACTACCAGTGCCCTTGCGGCGCTCGAGACCGGCACGAACAAGGTTGTGCACAGCGGAACGACGAGTGCGAGCAGAGAAGTTCTTGCTTCCCTCGTGCTTAGCGGTGGGCTTGGCCTTGAGCTCATCCAGAGAAGGAGGTCCACGGGGCTGACGAATAGGATGCTCTCCAGCACGGGCCTGACCAGGTCCGTATCCACCAGTCAGGGGAGTGATGGGGAAAGTGGTCGTCTTGGGTCCGGCAGACTTGGGAGCGTCAGATGACAAAGAAGCAGCAAGAGCACTGTTAACGGGAGCTAGAGACGAGGCCTTCTTATGTCCACGGCGGAAAGCGTTGGCAGAGGGAGGAGGGAGAGGTGCAACCTCAGTGGGAGATTCGTAGCGCTTGGGAGGCGAGTTGCTGCGGAATGAGAAAGGTTGAGACTCGACAGGAGGAGAAACCTGCACCGAGGGGGTGTTCTGCTGCTGGTGGAAACCGCCGAAGCCGGGGGTTGAAGGCTGCTCGTTGTAAGGCGAGGTGACCTGAACAGAAGGCTGAGGGTCTCCGACGAAGTACTGTCCAGTCATGGGGTTGTAGTAAATCTGCTGCTGTTGTTGCTGAGCCTGTTGCTGCTGAGCCTGCTGAGTGAGAGCGGCCTGAACATGAAGTTGTTGCTGCATGTTCTGGAGCTGCTGCTGCTGCTCGTACAGAGCAATTTGCTGTTGAGTGAATTGAGAGTTGTTCAGGTTCATCTGTTGAAATTGCTGAGCAGCTGCCTGAACGTTCCTGAGCTGCTGTTGAAGGCGCTGCTGTTGCTGAGCCAGGTACATGTTGGTAGCAAGAAGCTGGGCATACAGACCAGGATCTTCCTGGTTCTGCTCATCCATGGAAAGCTCAGGGGGTGCCAAAACCTGTTCAACAGTATACTGCTGGCTTGCCATTGATTTGTAGTTGTTCTGAGCAACGTATTGGGGGTAAGCCGTCTTAGGGGCGTTGTAAGCGTTGTCCTGGCCCATGCCATAGGCATTTCCAGCCATGGAGTTCCGGGCATACTGCTGCGTGGGGCCGATGGTCGTGGGAGATTGAGGGCCGAACGAAGCAGCAGTAGCGGACTTGGGGGCCGTTCTGAGGCCAGCGAGAAGATGGGAACGGCTGGTGCGAGGGGTGGGAACACCAGGGTCCTTATCCTTGGTCTGGTTGATGAGTTCAACCGAGAGAGGCTTGGGGTTTTGACCTCCACGACGGGCAGCAAGGCCGCCAGTGGGCATGCCGAGGCCGTTAGCAAAACTGTTGGAAGACATTTTGAGCGAGACCGCCTGCGTCCTTGGCTCAAAGCGGGATTCGTAGATCTAAAGATTCGAGAGATAAGAAAAATAGACAGAGAACGTGGTTTGACTAGTTCTTGCGTTCAAGAAAGTAGCCGGTCGGATTAGAAAGTAGAGTTTGTTTAAATCAAGCCGAACAAATTAAGCGATGTGGGTATATCGATGAAGTCGACAAAACTTTGGATTTCGATGGATTGTCGATATAGAACGTATGCCGAGGGACCGTCGTGAGACGCCAAAAGACGCAAATCCAAGAAGCCGGGTGTATCAAACCGAAAGTCGAGAGTCAGATGACAAGTGGTAAGCTTGTTAAAGATTAAAATCCAGTGTAGTCGATAGAGAAAACAAGTGAAAAACGATGAATGAAAGGGCGATGCGAATAAGCGATCCAGTGGAGATATCGAAATGACAAGCGGTTGGTCCTTCAGCAAAAGATCGTTGAAAAGGACCAAGGGAAGCAAGCTTCAACAAAGGTTCAGGCTTTCTCAGACCGTGGTCAGGTGACAAAAGGCCTGGGACTGGGCGGTTTGAGGTTTATTCACGCTCAAGCGACGAGTCGAGTGGACAGCACACGACGGAACGCGAGCACCAGCTGGTTGTTGTCTTTCCAAGACAGTTTCAGCAGACAACGTCCTCCAAACGATGCCTATCCAGATGTGAATGGTCCAGGTAATACCTTTTATCGAAACCTCCTCTGGTGAATTTGATAAGACTTTTCAGTGTTTTCGATAAACTCTGTGAGTGGAAAATCTGTTCGCAGTCTGATTTCGATGACGATGACGGAGTGTCGAGATTAAGCTGTGTTGGTGGTGGTGTATTCGAATAGGCGATAAGGCAAAGAATCGACGAAAGAATAATACAGAGATTAAAATGGGGAGTTTCAGGTATCAATCACTAGAAGATGCGCCTTCCAGAGCCTCGAGGTTTGATCTTGTTCCTACAAATTTCCGTTGTCGTTTGTGGTTTTTCTCTCTTTGTGGTATGCAAAGCGGGCAAGCGGATGGACGAGCGAATGCGTGCGGCAAATTGATTGAGAATGGACTTGTCTCGCAAACGCGAAAGCGTAAAGCTTTAGGGGAATTGCGATGCGATGCGGTGCAACCGAAGCGACGCGGGAAAGAAGGAGGAGGGAAAGAGGAGAGAGATGGAAATAAAGGAAGGGCGCAAAATAGTAGGCGAAGGGGAGAGGAAGGAGGAAAAAAGGAAGTGGTGGAGTTTAAGTCTGCTACTAGAGGAGAGGAAGGAAGGAAGGAGTGGAGAGGATGAGCGAGCAGACGAGAAGCGCGAGTGTCAAATGGAGAACAAGCAAGAGTGGGAAATGTGGAGACTGCAGAGGCCCTTTGCTTGGCGGGCGGGTATGCTTGGGCGTGCTGGGAAGAGGAAGGCACGGAGGCGATACTGTATGCTCACTGTGCTATGACCAGATGAAGCCCACCAGGATACAGTAAATCTTTAGGTGCTCACTGTACTCTGTAGGTGGGCAGGCGAACCTTCCCACCGCTTTGAGGGATGTCCGTTCCAAAGCCTGTGAATGGACAGAAAGCATACAGTGCATCACACGCAGATTAGAGGCCATCTTAACCAGTGAGAATACGTGCCAGCCCCTTGGGCCAATTTTGGATATTCCCTATTCCATCATCTCTCTCCCTCCATCTCAAGCGACAACACGACGGTAGAAACGCCCGGCAGCAGTCTAAACGATGCTGTTGGATGAATGGAATGAAAGCTACAGGGCCAAGGCACGTTCACTTAGCGGCCAACGCGCTAACTGAGAACCCAGTTGCTCACTAACTAGCCAGGCAAGGGGGCATGGCCTTTATCGACAGTGCCTGAACACAGTACGAGATCGATCACCTCATTTATGCCTGGGGAACATGGATTTCTTTTGATGCTCGCACGCTCGGTTGAGCTAAACCATGTATTTGGTTTCGGGCACTGACTCACAAAAAATATATATATTGATGACGAAGTTGACCCCATTAAAACATTCGCTTGTCAGCAGGGGAAATGTTAGGGTACGTACGTGTGCACACAAAAGCAAGTCTTTTTGGAATACGAATAACTAAACGGAGCAGCTCATTTCAATTATCGGCTGAGCAAGAGAGGAAAGCTCCCAGAAAGGCAGCAAACTCCCAACTTCCGGTGGTGGCCAATTGTGGCTCGAAATAACACCTGAAGATACTAACTTGGTCGCGCAGTAGTCTCTGACGAGATAGCGCGTGACAATCCAGTAAGGACCTTAGAAAGGACCTCTTTCTGGTGGGTACGGACTGGACAGCTCATCCTCAAAGACGCCCCCCTGGAGCTTACATGCAAAGTGACAAGGGGTCCTCAGTGGCTCATCATCTCCAATCAGAAAAAGCTGCGGGCGCCGCGACCGACATGAGGCAGCCTCCAAGGGGTAGACGACAGGGGGCACAGTCTCGAGGCGGCGTTTTGGCGTCTGATGCCGCCAATCATACGAGGCCTTTCAGGGGATTGAAGCATCGGATGTGATGGGAGAATGGATCCTTGCCGCTTTTTGTAACGGCCTGATCGGCATCCATTATTTTCAAGAGCCAGTCTCTTTGAAGCTGTGCCTCTTTGTCGGTTGATTGTTGCTATATCTGGCTGACAAGATCAAAGAGATCGCGACACGTTGATGAAGGATTCGTGAACTGTCATGTTAGCATACAGACACGCATGCACGCAGAGAACGGCCTGAGCGTCTGAGCGTTGCTTCTCTAATCCATAAACGAAACATTGTGAGAAGCGAGACACCGGAGATGACAGCAGCTACTGGGTTGATTATTTGATGTATTCAGCGCCTTGAGGAATGAACCGAGTCCCGAGGAACACAATCATCAAATAGCCAAAAACCGCAATTAAGCATCCCAGTGACTGACAGGGAAATACCTGGCGCGTTGGGAATCTATCCTGTCAGTGTCAAAATCAATATCAAATTCAGACCCTGCCACGGATCGCCCGCAGTGGGCTTCGTCCATGCAAAGCATGTCTGCTTGCTTTTGTCGTCATGGCCAGACTCATCCAACAGGGCGGTTATTGTTTATTATCATCGCTTTGCTTATAATAACAGGGTCTTATTATTCTTTGACGCTTGCCTTGGCTTGCCCAGATTGCCAGATTCCGTATTTCATAGGCAGTCGTCTATCGGAGTGGCCGTTAGTTCTGCCTTATTAGCATCGACACCAGCTACAGCACCTCCATTTATCCACACGACACTGACAGCACAGCCTATACCTGAATCATGGGGAACGGACCATCCCGTCTTGCTTGATGAAGCATAGACATGAGTATCAGTCTTGTAGCACATTATTTCTCCTTGTTTGGGCTATCAGTTCGGCAGCTTTATTCCCATCATGGTCAACAACGCCCGAGGCCCTTGTCGGTATCCAACTCGATTCGTATTTTCCCCACGTCTCGAGATGTTTCATCACCGCAGACCTCCTTGTCCATTTCCCATTTCGATCCATCATCCTGCCCTACCTTGCCCTGTCCACTTTGGGGGCTAAGTTCGATGCTAGGCCCACGGCTAAGAAAGACCCTGGCTCAACGCGACACGTGCTGTGAAAAGGTGACGCGCTGCCTATTTCTCAAACGAACCGAGGTGATGATTTTTTGTTTTATTTGCTACTAAATTAGGGTCAAGCATCTTCAACGGATGCATGCATGTGTTTGTTTTTGTTCTGAATAGCTCAGTGGCTTCTCCATTGTTTGTCACTCTGGTCAAGCTGCAGCTTGAGAGACATGGCGCAAGTTTTGGAATGAGCTTTGTTGCACCGTGGACCCTTGTCCCGAGCCATTGAGAAACGAAACACTACGGCACCGTAGCCACCAAATAAGTCAATGAGACAAGCGAGGGTACGCCTGCAGCCTACCCAAACGCAGGTACATGCAACCGTACGCACGCACACACACACAAAACACACATAGAAACTTTTTGGGTTTGTGTCAGCGTAGGTTAACTTGAACCCTAATAATCTAATGCAGTCCGTGGTCGTGTTCGTCTTATTGCAATGCAGGGGCTTTGACGATAACAAGACAATGCCCTGAATGAACTAGTCTAGGCTGTGTTCCCGCTCCATGTCTCGAGCCTAGTTGGGTTTACCAGAGACATAGACATGTCTTGGATATCCCTTCTTTACGGGGAAATACCTAAAATCGTCCGTCATTCTTCACAGGCGCCGGTACGGGAATGTGTGTGTTGGTTCTGTGGTTTCAGTGGTAGAAGCTGTTGGTTAGACATGCAGTTTTGGCATATTGGCGCCTGAGCTCAATCAACACTGGGCTTCCTCGATATTGTTTTCGTCTCAACCCGCATCACGAGCCATTCATTTATTGCCGCATATGCATCTCCTCATCCTTGCGCTTACTTGCAGACCTCCCTCCTTCTTGGTACCGTTTTTCGACTGTATTTCTTGCAGATCGCGTCTAGCAACCAATATCATAATCTTGCAGCCGCCCTTTGCGCGCTTGCCAACGGCGCAGCACCAATAAATCAGCACCAAAACAACGCAGAAGCACAACATCACAATGTGCAACCACATGCAGATATGCAGCCACCATGTAAAGATCACGGCGCTTACAAAGGGGTTTTTTACACTGTTTACATACCGTATTTCGTAGTTAGCGTGAGCTGTGTGTAACCGAAGGTCTAGTGCTCAAGTTGTGATTTGCTTGTCTGAGACCTTGCAGCCGCCGTCGCGGTTATGCCCGAGTAATTGAATCGATAGCGTGGAAGCTATTAAATCAACCCATTTCTTCTGATAATAAGAGGGAAATCTTTAATTACAAGGGTTCATTATGCTTTTGCTCCGATTAAATGGTCAAATTACTCCGTTGCCTCTCTCTGCTGACTGAGGACTTGCGGCACATCCCTAATCAATTGGCCTACCCTGTATCAGAACAGCTCGAGGTGTGTCACGGTATCAACATAAACTTTTATCGTAATGTTCACCGAGCTCAAATTATCAATTGTTTATGGGGTTCTGTTACACTAGTTGCTTCATAATACTTGTATGTTGACAGTCTGCATCGAGTAAGTCGTATCTGTAAGTCGTATTTGCACCAAACATCGAAGTTTTCATATCCCTAGTAAACTCTCTATAATTCGACACGGAGCCTCACTCGGCAGATCGAACTGACACGTTGTCACAAGTCAAACTTTGATGTAATGGTACTTCAATAAAATAAAGCGGATACCGGCAGTTCGGTAAAGTTTAGACCAGATCCTCGGGCTGGTTTCGAGATGTCTACCATGTGAGTTTTGGCTGGCCTGGCAGAGGTTGAAGGATCGTGGGAGAATGAGAGGTTGAAGAGGCCGTTTAACCGAAAGATGTAGTCTCTTTTGAGCGTCAATGACTCAGCTAGAAAATTTCGAGACTTGGAAAATATCGTGGACGCCAATATGTTTTGATGTGAAATCGTTTACTGGCATATGGTCGGACTGGAAGAATGAACTCCGTTTATCATCAGAACCATATGGTGCGAGCCAGGACCTAGACATGAAGGTTACTGTACTTGGCTATCTACCAATAGCACCGCCTGGATACAGAACTTGGAATTGTGATCGTTTTTCTAAGATTGTTGTGAACTCAGGAGGTAACATTGTGATGTACTAGTTCACAAGAGTGATATGCAATAGCAAAAGTTCAATTCAATAGAAACACTGTAATGCATGATTCACACAAGTCTAGAGATGCATGTATCGACAAAAAAACAAACAAACAAAATAGAACCGTGAATTGTAAGTATGGGCCTTCGAAGCGAATATGAAGTATGATCACATTGGTGCTTGAAGTCACTGTCAACTGAGATGCACCCCATATATACTGGAAAACTCGAACTCGACATCCTCTAATCAGCATAGGCTTAGTCGAACCATAGACTTAACTATCATCAGCTCTATAGAACACAGTCCAACCTTTTGGAAGATATGGTCTGGAGCCTTGTTGCATTTCCTGTCACTCCAACAACGTCGCACGAGCAAGGTCATACAGAGGGAGATTGAAAGAGCTCTCTCCAGTTACCAAAGTTACAGAACAGAGCCCAAGTGAGAATAATAGAGACGAGGACTGAGAACTCCTAAAATGGCTCGCTATTTGTGACCGCGGGAAGATCAATACGACTCTTATAACAGCTTGGAGTGACGACAATCTCAGCTCAAGACTACGCTCTTATCGAGGGAGAAACCGCAAATGACAGTGAGAACTCGATTTCTTCAAGATCAGTAATAGGGCGAGTGATTGTCTATACACAATAGCATATTCAAGCCAGGATGCGGGCGGAGTTCAACTGTGGCATCCTGGGTTGCAGGAGATGAGTGCAACACGGCTATGTCCTTAAGTGCAATATACCTCTTTGAAGTACGGAAAAAACGCAGATATAGAAACAGAGTCTAATTTCAACAAGTATCAAACAGCGTGGTGATGCGCGATAAACTGGTCAGCACCAACTCAGCATGATGGTGAGAAGGGGCATTGTTTTCTCTAGATGGTTAACACGTGACGCTTCAAGTTCTCTTCAACATAGACTTTGTATATATACTTACTATAATATAGTGACATTGTCTAGCTCCTGGATACTGGTTCGTGTGCTCTTAGATAGCTACCCCGAGTTCAGCCCTAGACTGCCAAGCATGACTACAATCTTAGCGAGATCGACCTTTACCATTTCAAGTTCCATCTTGAACTAGACAATAAACAAGTAACCCACCCTCATCTAACAACACATTCTTCAACAATGACGACAAGTTTACGAATAACTTGTTACGAACTGCACTAGGAACAGAATATTACGTCTCCGGTTCGTCGTTCCTGCTCATCACCGCGTGGCTTGCTTTCAAATACTAATCAAGTCATATCATAAACTCCGTATTATCTCGGACCGAACGCTGGTCGGAGTAGAAAAGTGCATCCTACAGAACCTCAAAACTATGCACTACCACGCACACTAAAGAGATATGCAATCTCCTATGTCTACAGGCCAATGATATCCTCCCTCAAAACAGGGAAAGAAACATAAAAAAGGATATATGTAATGTATACAAGATGCAAAATGCAAGTGACACCGCACTCTTGAACCAAGCTCTCACAACAAAACACCATAACCAATGACACTCCACCCATCGAATCTGCAAGCACCTTAAGCACACAAACTAGAAGCATCCAAAAGGGGCATCATCTTTCGATCATCCCGGTCGTCTACTTACAAGGCCAGGCCAAATCTGCGGCCATAGAAAAAAGTGTTTCAATATCCCAGGTTCTAAATCATATGCAGATGCATAAAACACGTCATGCGGACATGTTACAAAAGTCCCACAGCCGGACTTTGTTATAAATCTTTCTAGACAAGCGTATTTCTCCCCCCAAAAGCCATCAGCAAGGGGGCCATGGCCTGTTCTTGTTTCTGACGGAACTAACTAACTTGCTACGTAGTCTAGGACTTAGATATCCTCTGATCGTACCCCTTACCTACCTCTCACTCCACAAGACAACTCAATCTCTCACTATCAGCCCTACAAGCCCTCTTCTCCTCACGAGCACATGTCCTTCTCCCCGTGATCACCCGCTCACCGCACACGACCCTCGAGATAATTTCCTCTCATCTGACGTGAGATCTCTAATTCTTCCCAGCCGCCTTTATACTCTCCTATCCCAAGCTGCAAGGCGCCCCCCCTATTACTCCAAGAGCTTACACTGGCAGAATATCATAGGCCAAGAAACCTCGGCACACATTGCCGATCATAACGCAAGGTAAGCATAAGGGCGGATGATAGCCTGGTTTCGGTGAAAGATGTATAAGTCGTTGGTTTAATTTTCGGTCCAAGACCTACATGGGCTGTATGACGCGCGACTGTTACCCTCCCGCATGGCTTTGCAACGGCTCTTAGTTCTTCGGTGATCTTCTAGGTTGTTTCTGTATTTGGTGATCCTTTCGGACATCGGGTATGTTTTCTGTGGCATGTCCGAGGCTTAGTCCTACGATAAGCACTTGCAAGGTATGGACTTTGGCAGGCTCCTCTGTAAGGCTGACGAGAGCTTCATGCTTGAAACCCGTAATATGTCCTCGGGGCTGCTTACAATTACAAGGACTTGAAGACTTGTTCGAATAGCGACCCGAGAAGTCCGAGTAAAGCCTCCATCAATTATGGGGCTTGTTGAAGGTATTCGCGAGTGACTCGGGGTATAAGATCAATGTGGGGCTTTGCATGTATAGATGGTGAGAAGTATGAGTGATCATGTTACCATGTCTATATTTGACAGGAGAAAAATAAAATAAGGCAACGTTGAGAGAAAACAGATAGGCCGTTATATCATCATGAGCCAAGATCTAAACCTCGACATGAACAACTTATGAAATGCATCTTCAGTTCCATGCGCCCTGAGCCTAATAGCCAATAAAGTAGACAAGTACCTTAAGGGGTATATTATACTGAAGCAGCGCAAGACAGATATCCAGCCCCAAATTCAAGCACAAAACAAGTGAGACAATGCGTCGCTTCAAAACGGCGGCGCAGGCCGTAGTCGTTGAAGTAAGACATGAAAAAAGAAAAGAAAATTTTGCCCAGAAGTGCGGTTGTTACACCACGTCCACCTCTAACATCAAGTCGTAAACGGTCGTTACACGTTGAACCCTATGCCGGACCGAAAGTGCCAATTATTTTCAGTTAGAAAAGTCAACTGTCAATAGCACACATGGTCGTCATGAAACTGTGAACCTGTCATCGCATCTCCTCAGGCCGGACCGTTGCTCCGTAGAAACCGCCCCCGTGGTTTCCACCGGAGGCCGCACACGCAAGGCAGACACCGCCGCCATAGACACGCGTATGTCTTGTCCAGCCGGCGCCTTCAGAGTCGAGAACACCAATGATCTCGCCCTGGACGCCGATCTCTGCGGTTCCTGCGTTTGGTGGGGCCGGTGGAAGTAACGGGCTTGCAGGTGGGTAGGAACTGGGCGAAAAGGTAAGATCGGCAGCATCCGACATCCTTTGAGGTGATTGAGAAACGGGAACTCCGATAGGAAGAGTCTTGTTGTAAGAGCGCCGGCGCGTGACCGAGGTTGTTGTTGAGTTGTCAGGTAGAACAGCGTTGGCAGTCGACGACATGTAATCGGGGTTAGGCTGACGAATAAAACTGTCCTCACCTGGCCGTGGGCGGTCTTCAAAAGTGAAGACGGCAGTGCTCAGCTCAGGCGGCGTCAGAGGTGGTGCAGGAGGTGGTCGCGACATGACATGTTTGGACATGAGATTGTCTGTATCTTGCCAGTTGGGGTGGATGACCAGCTTCTTGTTTGTTTGCTCGACTTGCAACAGATCCTCAGAAACCATGTCCTCCTGGTTGGCAGGCGGCGTGATGTTCTTCTCATTCATGGCCCAAAAGGGTTGCGACTGAAGTCGTTGAGTATGCGAAAATGATGAGATAGGGAGGGTTTGCTGATCCAAGCCGCGCATCTGTCGCAACCATAGGTAGAGTCGCAAAACACAAAAGCGTGCGATGACAACAACAGCAAAGATTGCGAGGCCAGCCTGAAGAGTTTGAAAGGGGGAAGACGACCTGTTCAAGTAGCTACTGTGAGTTGTAGTTGTTGAGGTGGTGTCAGGTGTAACTTGTGTTACACCTCGATTAGTTACGGGCATGGTGCGCCGTTTATGCCAGTGATTGATTGATATATTCGCGGAAACTTAATTTTGGCGCCGTCGGTCACTTGCGGGGCCAAAGGTCACTCTACTTTCTGCGGTCAGACGGTGACTTCTGGGGGTATGCTTGCCCGTTGAGTTGACAATCCTCGTCTGGGTTGGCTGGGCGGCGTCAACTCTGTAGACAAGAAGGCTGGGCTGGGCTGAATAGACAGGGTTGTTGGTGGTCTTGAATCGAATCCCGTCGATTCCAACTTCAAACACCGCGGTTAAGGGCGCTTGGTCAGAAAGAGAAAACGAGTTTGGTTCGTTTTGGAGAAAAGCGGCGCCTGAGTAAGCCTTGTGTGTCTCGAGACCTTGGTGGCTTGTATCAGATAGATTATCTGGTCGATGACTCGATCACCAAGTAACATCCGTCGCAAATCCCAACGCTCAGTAATCACCGGAGTCGGTTATGCCGATTTACAGCAGAGGATGACTGTCAGATTATTTAACAGTAACACGAATATGGCATATGGCACGTTGTCTTGGATCGCCAAAGTGATGTTTGCTTCCTGATTGATTAGCC